>PXIH01S0005585.1:6363-16984 GCA_003024985.2 Euperipatoides rowelli | reverse complement strand
ATCAACCAATAGTCAGAAGCAGAGAATATGAACATCAGCCAATAGGGGGGAAGAAAAGAGTATAAATATCAACCAATAGTCAGAAGCAGAGGATATGAACATCAGCCAATAGGGGGAAGAAAAAGAGTATGAATATCACCAATAGTCAGAAGAAGAGAATATGAACATAACTAATTGAGGGAAGCATGGAATATGAGCATCAACCAATAGAGGGAACCAAGATTATGAATATCTAGTAATCGGAAACAGAGAATAGGAACAATGCCCAATAATCAGAAATAAAAGATTTGAATATTGGCAATCAGTAAATAGTTTTCTGACTTTAACGCAATAGATAAAAACATAAGTGAAGTATTTTTTTTTTGGTTTTATTTTAATCTCACCTCCAAGTTTAAAAAATATATAAAAGAAAATCATGTACAATTAGTTACCCATAAGGGGGCTAGCTCAGAAGATAAAGCGGTGGCATTCTGGATCTGCTTTCTATTCCTGCAATTTCTCGGCGAGCTGAAAAATAATATCTGGATTCATAACAAGTTTTTTTTGTGTGTGTGTTTGTTGTTTGATTTTTTTCCTTACATTATATTAAATATATTGTGTTAGATATACAATAAAGAATATTTGCATTATCATTTTTTTTAAAAAAAAAAGTAATGCAGTTTGATAAGTAATTTTTAATTGAAATAAAATTATTATTATAATGTGTTTGTCTTTAAAAAAAGTTATTTTGCCTAATAAAGTTGATTTCAAACTGCCTAAGTGCAATTTCAAAAACGTGTATCACTTTTTTGGCCATTGAATTTATTGGTGTAAAAAAAAAGTATAGAAAAATAAGCAAGCGAATTAAAGTCACGTAAGAACAGCACCACATACTTAAAGTGAGGAAGAGTTTAAGTGAATGACTATATTTTTAAATTTCTCAATATTTAGAGGAATAATGGAAGAAATATTTTGAGACCATATTTCACAGCTTACAGCATTAGTATGTAAATAAATTTTGGAGATATTCTTACTATATTATTTTGCCTTCTTATTACCAACCCCAAAAATGGCCAAGCCCACAGAGAAGCTAATAATATGACTTAGATTTGTAAACAGACAAATGCAGGGGGTACTTACGATTTTTACTTGGATACCTCTTCATAGCACCACTGAAAGGATCAGGAGAAGGAAAGTCAGATATATTACGAAAACTGAAGCGGGACTCCAAATCTTCTACTAAAAAAAAAAAAAAAAACTGACTAAAGATTGTACAAATTAAAATACTAATTTTAATGAAAGTATATTTTAAAGTTCTCAGCATATGTACATAGTTACTTTAGGTGTTGGAAGCCCCCCCCCCCCTCTTCCTAATCTGGGCCACGGGAATGGAAAGCCAGGTGGGACCCTTATAAATGTTTGATAAGCTGCTTGTTGATGAAGATTTTGATAAGCTTTTTTTTAAGTTGTATGGACATTTTGTTGATTTTTGCTTGGCCTACGACCCCCTAGTCGATGCCTACAGAGCCCTCCCTGTCATCACCCCTGATCATAACTATGGAGTTTCTTCATACACGGGGCCCTTCTGGCCTGGGCTCCAGACTACAGCCCCATCCATCCCACCCCCCTATTGGGGGTCTTGGGTTTTTGGCATAATTTAAAGCTGCGACCAAATGCATAATTTACTAAAGCTGTGATACTCTTTGATCAATATATTGGACTTTAAAGTAAAATATGTAAACTTTTAAAGATAAAATTTATAGAGCTCCAATAATATACTTTACACATGAACATTTCAATATAAGAAATAACCTGTGGAGGTTGAACTGTATTTCTAATTATGACAAGAATCACCAGATAAATGTTTCACACCTTGGCAGTACAGTGTTTTTTCCTTGCCATCCTAACTTCTGGATCACATGACTTCCGAAATGATGCGGACTGTAGTGCAGACATGTGATAATTCTCTACTCCTGGAATATTAAATCCGATCCCCTGGAAAAAGGCAGATAAAACTAAGCTGAAACAAATGAAGCACACTTTCCCTTCTGCCAGTACTCTGCACATACAGGACGGAGAAGGCTGATCACTGATAAAGTTTATCTAAGCAAAAAGTTTAGATATTATTTTGGATAGGAAGCAAATTCAAATATAAAAATCCAGTCGGTTGTGCTCTAAAATAGACTATGGAATGAGGAAGGAAGTAGCCTCACCAGCATCTGCAATAAAATGGACTGCCTCTGTATTGATTAGTGAATCTTAATGGAACCAACGTACTACTTATTAAAATCATGTCACAGCAATTTTAGTATGTTAGCTAGTGTTATGTCAATATTCTAGCTAGGAGTTATTGAAATAGTTATATGTTATTTGCAATAATCGTATAAGGCAGTGCCTTGTTACAATATTTACGTAGATGAAAATATACTGAATATAGTTTTAAATATGCATTTTCAGGTATAATATATTATTGAATTCCATAACCTGAATAAAGACAAGTATCATTAATTAAAATGTCACCAATAATCATACAGTTTTATATATATATATTTTTTTTTTTTTGCATGAGCCATTTTACTTTGTAAACAAATTGTATTTAGAGTAGATCATTCAATTAATGGATGCACAATTTGAGGTAGGATTTCCAAGATGATAAATTGCTTTAAAAAAATAATAATTTACTTTGTAAATATATTTAGAGAAAAGTCTTTCGCCAATTAATGGATGCTCAATTTGAGGTTGGATTCCTACTCTGATAAATTGTTTTAAAAGAATAATAAATCATATTTGAACTTATTGCCTAAGTTTCCAAATCTGAAGTATCTGGTGTTCTGCTAAAATATTAAATCACCTGGCACGCCACATATCAAAGTTAACATCCTGAAAAATCCAGTTCAGTTTGGGCGATATGTTTTAAATCATAGGTTGCACGAAATTATAGTACAAAAATGCAATTTTAAAAAATTGTCAATGAAAGGGGGGAGGGGCTGTCATCATTCCTGAAATTATTAGACTATGTTACTGTATATACTATCGCCCACAATTTTTATCATTGCAATTTCTTTTAATCAATTCTTTTCATTAATTTTTTTTCCTCAAATCTCAAAAATGATTCTTATTATTAATATAGATCAGCAACATTAGTGTTAATCTTCATGGAAGACATTTTTTATTAATATTGCTTCGTTATCATTATAAAACAAAAGTAGATAAACAAACCCTTTGTCAACCAGGATGTGCGTGATGTCTTAACTAAAACCTATTGGCAATTAACTTAAACGAAGAAAATCAAATCATGAACCCATCACATTACCTCAACTATACCAGTAAGGTTTCTATACAATAATACTTTAATACTTTTAGTCATTAAGAGGTGGAAATCAAAAGTAACAGGTTTAGCCGAGGGACATATTATCAGACTCATAAATTCCACAATTAAGCTGTTCTGTTTTCCTTGTCTTAGTATTTGAAAAAATAGTAGAAGAGACACAAAAAAAATCATTGGTCCTTTTCATTCAAATTTTTTTTATTGAATCTGGAAGTGAAGGACAAGAACGATAAAAACAAAGGAGTCTGATAGGGTCACTCTCAAGTCTCAAATAACATATAAATTTAATAAGAACGGTACATAACTGCACATCATGAAGCTAAATTTGTAAATAGGTAAAAGATGTCCTTACGCGTGCGAGCATGTAATTAGAACAAAATTTTCAATTTCGAACAATTTTTTTTAACCAATTTCAGTATATGTTTGGATCAGTAACATTTTTCTTGTAGCCAGCTCCAGCTATTATTCCTTGAAGAAATTAGTCCTTGCTACAATAATAGATGAGCTGCATCGCTTTGTTTCTTTCATTAATTTCAGAGCTCGATATTTACCATGGCAATGGTGGCAAATGTTATAATTTTGGGAGATGTCACCCAAAATGCACAAGAGGAGGAAAATATTTGCCATCCATTTTGTTTATGGTCAAAAGTTTTTTATTATACTATTTTTCTAAAACCAATCATTTGTATGTGTGAAAATAGTTATAGTATCTAATAACAATTCATTATTTTCCTAGTCAAATAACTGTCTTGATTTAAAATTGTAGTAATATAAATTATAAATCTTCAATCAGTAAGCAATTACAGAAGTATAAATCCTTAGTTACACTTTGCAAGCTATATAATAGAGTAGAAATGTCTCAATATTGGTTTGCCTCCTCAACCACTCATCCTAGAACAATGATGTTTGGTTTATTTGAATGTCTTGTTAACACTTTCATTGCAAATGAACTATCACAATCTGCTAATGACTCGAATCCGAGTCGTTTATGTTACAAGTTTCAAAATGTAAATATGAGTTAAACCCATAAAATAGGAAATAAAAAAACATATTTCTTGATTAACATTTTCTTCAGTTTTGGAGTCACAGTGATATTATTTTCAAGATCTATCGAGCGATTCTGAAATTTTGACTTTTAGGTAGCATCATATAAATAGCCTATAAAACATTTAGGAATAAACTTATACATTTTTTTAAATCAAAATTTAATCCAGATTTTAAAAATCAAAACAATAAAATTCTATCTAAAATAAGAGACGCAGTAAAGGAAAATGTAAAACAACCAACCTATCTTTCTGCCTACCTACTTACCTCCCTCCCTAATTCCTTATCTCCCTTTCTACCTCCTTCCCTGCCTCCCTACTATGTACTTACACAACTTTTTTAGAAATTAGAATTTCCATTTTCTGGTCCATCTTTCAATGCATAAATCAGTTTATTATGATTTTTTTTAATATATAGCCTATATAATTGTCAGAAATGATAAGTGGGATGCTACAAACTTTCTCATACTTTCCATGTGGTTTGTGGTTAAGGTTTGCTCAGGCTTGAATTATACCGCTACCACCTAGCAAAGCAAAACAAAGAGGATGGAAGGGGTGGGGATTTTATGGGGTTATGATCAGGACTATATTATGTCTTTGAAGCCAAACATGTTTTTGTTTTTCTTCCTATAAATAAATCTAGAATCAGTAATTGATACTGTTTATAGGCTGCAGTAGGCTATGTAAAAAAAAATATTACTATTTGAAGTGTTTGAATCTGGGTAATTATTTTCTGCAAAATTTTCTTGCCATACCTAAATAGGCTACAGTGTAAATGGTCCTATATGTCCCTTGCAAACAATAATGTTTAGAGAAGCATTGCTATATATTTTAATAAAATATTTTAATAAAATGAATAAAATATCCAATATTGTGAGCAATTGGCAAGCCATGTCTCAAACTGGACTGAATCATCATTTTGATTAAATGTTGACTATTCAAAGTCCAAAAACATTATTATTCTGAATTAGAGTAATTTTAATTTTGCAATAAAAATAAACAAATTCATCTCAGAAAACAAAAAATAAACTAATGTGTGAGAGGAAAGAAGGGGGTGGAGGAGGCAGTTGAATTTTAATCTCCCCGCTCCCACATTTTGAAATTTTCCAAGAACACATCTCGGTAGTGGCATGTCAATAATCTTACATCTCTCATCATTCAAAAATTTTCTTAAAAAAAAAAAAAAGGAGCTAATAAGAACTTTAGTATCTTTTTATAGGAACTATGAAAGGAACTAGTTCCTTTTTTTAAAAAAAATAAAAGGAAAGGTAATAGTTCCTTTTTTTGAAAAAGGAAAAAAAAAGGAATTACTGTAGTTCCTTTTATTTAGGAACTTTCCAAACATTGATAATAGGCCTATCAAAATACATTTTATAAGAAAAAAACTATTCCTCTTATAGGATGAGTATTGCATATATCATCCCGCAGTGATCGTGTTAAGCAGATCAGACATGCTATTTTGGGATACTTAAGATATTCCCTGCGCTGAAGATTAATTTAGGAAAATTAGCTAAAAAGGAACTCCTAAGTTTGCTTTCTTCACTAATCATTAATACTATAAGTATTAATGTTTTTAATAAATGTACAGTATATTAGTTAGTTAGAAATCTTTGTGACAAAACAGTTGCTACTCATTCCTGAAAGCTACTGCCTATAGGCCCGCCTAGCGGAGGTGGCAATCTGCTGCCACCTGTAAAAAACAAGGAGGATGAGATCCGAATTTATACAGAGCAAATGATTTTAGAACTTTTTAGAAATCAAATTTACAATATATACACTCATGAAAATAACAAAAGTTATCTATTTTTTTAGACTATTTAAAAGCCTATTGCTATATTTTTAAGGTAGCAGCGCCATCTACAAAATTTATAGTTTAGGTACAAGTAGCAAGTTATTTCCAAACACTGAATAATTATATTTTCCTTGGAATTTTGACATTACAAAATTAAAATCAAATAACAGGTGATTACCAATGCAAAATCACATTACCAATGCAAAATCACATTACCAATGCAAAATGTATAGGACATTATGATAACAAAATCAATAGCATACACTAGCCAATTCTAATACATTTAACATACGGTACTTATTTTGGAAATAAATTAGTAATTGTGGTATATCTCTATATACAGTATAAAATGTATTAGATATACACGGTAAATAATGCATAGTGTATATTGCATGTGACACTAGTTAGTGTTCTGTTCTACAGTTATATGCAGCTGACGAGTTTTCGATCAGCTACATTGTACAATACAGTAGTTTATTAAATATTTGTTAACTTATACTTGTAAAGTATAGTTTTATTCATTTCCATATTGTACTAATATAATATATAACAAACTTTTGGTATTCAATATAATGTATTATACTAGATATACTGTACATTATACATGGTAAATAATGCATAGTGTTATTGCATGCGACAGCATATAGCAATATATATTATTGTTCTGTTCTACAGTTACAGTATATGCAGCCGATGAGTATACGATCAGCTATGTTGTACAATACAGTAGTTTATTAAATGTTTGTTAACTTATACTTTTAAAGTATAGTTTATTAGTTTCCTCATTGTACTAATATATAACAGTAAATCTTTTAAAATATTTTAAAATCGATAAAAAAATCATTTTCTTTGTGTTCCTGTAAAGCTTTAAGAATTGCAAACTAAAATCTAAAACTATTTAAAATTAAATTTATAAAATAAAAATTACCTTGTGTGGAGAACCTGTTTGAGGTGTTACGGACAGGAGGTGGAGGGGGTTGCCCCCGTACTAATGTATTTGCCAATACTCTGTGAGGTGGTGGGGGAGGCACTGATCCAGCAGTGCCTGAATCTGTTACATTTCTCGTGGGAGGTGGAGGAGGACGTACGGATGGAGGTACTTTAGGAGGTGGAGGAGGAACACCCATATGCGGACGTGGCAGTGTTGACACAGGAGGTGGCGGTGGAGGTTGCATGCGAATAGCATTGGTTGGCAGAGGAGGAGGAGGCGGTTGTTCTCGTGTTTGAGTTGGTGCCGCAGGAAGAGCTCGTGATATAATCTGATTTAAATTGGGCACGCTGGTTTCCCTGGGCAGAGGGGATGACTTTACCCCTGAGGAGACTTGTGATGATTGAAGCTCTGTACTGCTAGGCCTTTTCAAATTTGCTGGCCTTTTCGGTAGAGCTGGCGGCAAAGGTGGACCATTAATTAATAGTGGACCTTTGGTAGGTGGAGGTTTATTAAAAGATGGACCAGGACTGCTGTTTTGCCGTTTTAGTGCAGGTGGCTTGCTGGGAAGAGGTGGCCCAGGCCTTAGAGTTGATGGGGATATTGATTCTCCTCTGGAATTATTCTGCAAGTTTTGCTCAGCCACATTGTTCATTGAGCCAAAGCGCGGCTTTTCAGTTTGTGAAGGTGGCATGGGTGCCTGTCCTCGATTAGAAATATCATCAGTGACAGAGTTCCACTTTCTAGGTGGCTGAGAATTGTTCATCACAGGACTAGGAGGTTTAGCGTTGCTGGCAGGAGGGTTAGTATTAGGTGGCTGCCACTTTTTAACAGTGCTAGCCGGTTTCTTTATTTGAGGTATTAAGGGACCAGTTGCTGGACCTAAGTTTTAAAAAAAAAAAACAAAGACAATTACAAATTTTTAAAGATAAAAATTTTTAAATGTTACAAATAATGAAATATACTGTGTATATAGTTATATTGACCTGAGTTTCCGGGTCTACTTCCAGTAGGTCGTAATTTAGGAATCCCTCCTTGAAATAATCCCCCCATCGGAACCGACCCCCCACAGGTGGTACCGTTACGAGGACCGTTCAAAGTTGCTGGTCCACCAGATTTGCTGCCTAAAAATATAGAGAATATAAAATCAAAATTCACAAATAGAAATGTAGCCTACTATCCAAAAACTTTTAAAAAAAATAATTCATTTTAAACTCTTATCAATGGGCTCATATTCTATCCTTCAAGTTTTATTAAAAATAAACTATGTGCTTATGTCCAAGTACGATTTTAGAAAAAAAAAATTTAATGGGCCCAAACTGATGGAAGATCTACTCATATGACACACTATTGCAAGGTTTCTCAATAACTGAGCTAAGGACTCAAATTATTCATTTTTATTCCTGCCAAGGACTGCAATTTTAAACATAAAACTTCTAAACCGATGATTAATTAACTTTAAAATTATGCACCAAACATATAAAAAAAATTACAATTAATTCCTGCAATTGACTCAAATATTTTTAGATTTTACAAAGCAATAAAATAATTGTTCTTGCAAAAAATGGAGGAAGAAAAAAACATGAAATTTGAGAAAAAATAAAAAAATAAATAAATTTTCAAGCAAATATATAAAAAAAAAATTAAGAATAATTTTGAATCATTATTTACCCACAAAGATTTTTTTTTTTACCCCATTCTGTGGCACATTGTAAAAGCAAATTTGGGATGCACTGCAAAGCTGTGGGCAAAACTGAATTTAAAATATAAAATTGGAGTAGGCCTAGCTGTATAAAATTAACGTTTTATGCAAAAAACATGCAACTGAACTAGGCCGGGACATACTCAAAAGGTGGACTTCTTTATGAGGATCGCAATACCAAATGGCCAATAAAAATGGCATGCATGCTCATCGTAACTTCTTTAGTGTTTGGCATTAGCGCACAACTGAACTAGGTCATTGGTTATACAATAGGGTTACACTTGAAAATGTTATTCTTTATAATCTTTTGCAATCACTATTCATCATACAGGGATAAACAAATATATTAGCTAATTAACCAAATAGTGCCAGTGTTGAGGAAGTTACTAAAAAAAAAAGTAATTGAGTCCAGTATTAAGTTACTTCCTATAAAAAGGAATTGAGTAAAAGTAAAGTTACTTTACAAAGTAACTTAAAAGTTACAAATTACTTTGCAATTAAAAATTTTCAAATCGATGTAGGAGATATTGATAACCACATCAAACTTTGAATAGGATATATAGGTAAAAAGCATTGATGGAGAAATATGTACTCCAGGCCCGCACACGGGGGAGGGTTGGTTAGGGATGTAGGGCCGGGGTACATAGTTATAACATAGTTAACAGCCAAAAAAAAAAAGTATTGTAACCCCTAACAATATGTTCCAACAGCCAAAAAAAAAAAAAAAAAAGCTTATCAAAAATATATAAAGGCCCCACTTTCGAACTGATACGTTTAGCTCCAACGATCGTTTATTTTTCATTCTGTGAACAAAAATTTTCAACATTTAAAATCATATGTATTTTGAATCATATATGATACAAAAGCATCTGAAAAGAGCATGGTGTGTATCACATATGATGCAAAGAAGGCAAAGGGTTTGACTTTTTTTGATCAGTTACTTATAAGTTTAGCTGTAATTAAAAAAAGAACCAGTCATGTAATTGAGAAAAGAGGGGCTGGGGGGAAGGAGAGAGACAAATCAGGGTCCCACATCCTAATCGGGGACCCTAGGACTTGAAATCAAGGTGGGGTCCTTATATATTTTTGATAGGCTAAGCTTTCTTTTTTTTTGCTGGTGGAACACTTTGTAAGGTGTTACAAGACTAGTTTTTTTTTTTTTGCTGTTAAGTATGTCATAAGTCATAACTATGTAATTTGGTCATACACACCACCTCCCCCCACCCCATGATCTTTGGGGCTACAGCCCTAATCAACACTCCCCCCTTGTGGGGGCCCTGGGGCACATATTTCTCCATCAATGCTTTTTGCCTAGATCCCATTTAAAGTTTGATGCTGTTTATCAATATCTCCTACATCGATTTGAAATTTTTTAATTTCAAAGTAACTTGTAACTTTTAAGTTACTTTGTAAAGTAACTTTACTTTAAATTATTCAATTCCTTTTTTATAGTGAGTAACTTACTCAGTACTCAGTTACTTTTTTAAGCAAGTAACTTTACTTTTACTTAATTACTTTTTTTTTTTAGTAACTTCCCCAACACTGATAATGGGCATATTTTAGCCGAGTGTATCATAATGGGCAAACTTTAAAGCATCAACTTTAATAAATAACTGATTTGCATTTATTTATTAACTGGAGATACAGTATTTACAAAAATTATATAAATAAATTTCAATACTATTAGGACTCTAGCCCATGTGGATATGAATCCTAATTACATATTTAAGAGTTTTGATACTTTCATTATTAGAGTAGTGCAGCTGCCTAACTGAGTATTTTTGCAGAATTGTGCATTTGTTGACAAAGTGTATGAAATGTTTACCATAGCTAGTATATAACATAATGT
>PXIH01S0005580.1:0-14393 GCA_003024985.2 Euperipatoides rowelli | reverse complement strand
AATTAACCTTCTTAATAGCTAAGGTACACAAAATTAACCTTCTTAATAGCTAATGTACACAAAATTAACCTTCTTAATAGCTAAGGTACACAAAAGTTTTGTATGAATTTCATTCAAATAAATATTCAGACGATTTATAGAATTTTTAGGAAAAATGATGTGACTTGACATAGCTGGAAACCCCCCCCCCCAAGACCATCTCCCATCATCACATTTCTGTGTGACATAATTTATGGACGGTCCCTAAGCTCTTTTTATATTTTTTTAAGCTTTAATTTGTATTTTGAAAAGAATAGTGAAAAAATAATGTATTCTATTCAAGCATCCGCTATAAATTTTTTAATTAAGGGATAACCAATATCAAAATACGGGACATTTTAGCATTCTAACAACACTTGTCGGGACAGGGGGACACATCTCTAAATAGGATACAATCCCTTATTATACGGGACAACTAGGATCATTACAGTATACAAACATTTCTATCTTATATGCATAATATGTGAGATATACAGGTATGTATTGTTATCTTTGGTAGGTTATTAATGAATAATCTATCACAGATCACTATTATATCAGAAGTAAGAAAGTCACTGAGAAAGAAGTGTCTACCTTTACTATGCATATCTAGGACTATCCAACTTGCTAGGGTTATGTATATTTTTGGAATTTCCATTATTTTGAAGGGGTGCACATTTGTTATGATAATTATTTACTTTTTAGGTATAAGTAAAAAATTTACTGTCCATATGTTACAACAATTGATAATATGTTCATTGTAAAGATATAAGACACTATGTGTACGGTTGCAGTATATTTTAAAATGAAAACTAAAATTAACCATTACAGTTTCATTGAAATATTTTTTTTTTTTTGGTTTTGAATAAATTTCAAAATAACAGTTTATTGATGACTAGCTGAAAAGCCCCTTGTGAATTAAAATACAATGGGGGCCCTAGATATCCCTCCTCCCTGATCCCTCTTCCCCCTTTATTCCTAAAATCATTTAAGGATTAAAAATATAAATCTCTTACTTAGAAAACATATGTTTAAAAATATTCAAATGACAAAAGTATGTGATTTTTATTAAGTTAATTTGTATTACAGCATATCTTAGGGCCTGTTCGCGAATAGGTTCTACCAGGTTCTTAGAACCAGCCCAGAACTCGCAAGAACCACGAGAACTAGAACCGCAAATAGTTCTATTCTCGGACACTGAAAACCTAGCAAAATGACGGCTAACGAATAACAATTCTAGAGCTGTTTAAAAAAAATAAAAATTCTAGAGCTTGGCTTGACCAAGTTATTAAATAAATTGAATCATTCTTAAATGAGGCTATACAAAAAAAAAATGAATGTGCACGCAGCGTATGGTAATAAAAATACTTTAAATGAAATGNTGTTAGGCAACTATTTATGCTACTATTTTTCCCTCTTGGTGCAACTAAAGCAACTATTTTCAGAAGATATTTGTTGTGGCAACCCTGAATTAGCATAGTTTTAAAACAGCAAATATGAGACGCAGTAAGCCAAATGCGCATAGATTTCTCTCATCGTTTTTCCAAAAAAATAATAATTTAAACTAAAAAGTCAAACGAAAATAATGAGTCATCCAGGATTATAGAAAAATCATCTACAAAAAAAAAAAATAAAGCTTCAATCAGTACACATACAATAAACTATATGTGTACTGATTGATTATCTAGGCATTAGGCCCTGGCAAATGCCTAGATAATCAATCAGTACACATACAGTATATTGTATGTAGAATGATTAATTCACTGCTAAAATTTCCCAAACCTGTAGAAAAATACTGGTCAAAGAATTTGAACTGGAAATAATATTGTTAAAAACAATAAATAAACTTAAAAGATATGCAAAATAATAAGTCTACAAAAAGTCTACTCAGCCACTAGGGCCAAGCCTCCTTTTTGGATATAATTGGCATTGCCTTTTTTATTATTATTATTTAGGCTATTTACAACTTTTTCATTCTGAATTCTGTTATGGATTGAATTTATTAGTAAATTAGCTTTGTAAGAAATTCATAAATGAAAATATTTGCTTTTCCATTTCATGAATATTGATTTCGTCAGTTGTCTTGTATTTTTTTTTTTACAATAAGCCTTTTATTTATACCCAATTATAAATACAATGATTATAGCAATTTTTTTTATTTATGTTTGGGTATTAATTTATTTATTTAGCTACTGACAATCCCATTGATCCAGATTTATATATTTGTTTATTGGATTGCATGAATGTGGAGCTTGTCGATACAGATTTGTATTCTGCAGAAAGAATTGAACGAAAAAATTATAAAACCACAGCAACAACTGATCTTCTATTTTCAACGTTTGTCATTCAACGACAGGTGTATATTATTATATTGTGAAACAATCTTTTGTTTATTTTGATTTTCAATTATTTACGTTATGTATTGAACGTTTGGTTACTCTTACAGGATTATCCACTATTGAATGACACTTGCCGTCTAGAGCTTCAAATTGAACGGAATCTAGATAATGAAGTCAGTCATGCTGGTAGGTATTGCAGTTAAGAAAGTGGTTATTCATTTAATAATGTTATTTTTAAAAAAAATTTAATTTAAATTATATATTTTTGGAATTTAAAAGGTATATGCAACCAAAAAACAACTTTAGTTAAAGGGGGAGTCCACTCTACACCATAATTTACAAATTAATGTTAAATATATTGTTAATAATGAGCATATAATTTATTTTTAATTAATAGCTTTTAAAGTGCTATTTTTTTAAATGTTTTAATAAGAATTAATTTCACCCGCGGAGATATAACACATGGTGTCAAAAGTCCAACCACGGTAAACTTTCAGCAAGCAAAACTTGCAAAACAGGATGTGCCAGCTTTCTTTGAACTACTTTTAAATAGTTTGTCGGCGTCTGCTTGTAATGGGGTAAAAGTTTATTTATTTGCTCATGTTTATTATACGTTTATTTATTTATAACATAATTCAAACAAGTATGAATAACATAAAATTTAATTAATTAGATTGTTGCTTTATATTTGACATATAGCAACTGAGAGAAAAGGGCCATAGCCCCGGAGGATATTGGCCTCATTTACATTATGTTCCAAACAATAAATGATTAGAGAAACAAACGTAATAATAATAACAACAGCAGACCAATAAACATAAATGGTTGTTTCTCTGTGAATAAATGTATACTGTACTTAAAAACAAATAAACCATAAACAAGTATTAAAGTATATTATTTCCTTGAGCTCCATATTTATACAATTCATTTCATACGATTGAAATCTTTTCTTTGTATAGCCTACAGCCTATACTGCCGTGCATATTTTTCATTTACACAAATATAATTATTATTATTTTTTTCGTTATCATTAGACCTATTAATTTCATATAATTAGCTTTCTTTTAAAAAAAAAATAAGTGCACCATGAAATTAGGTGAGTGGTTGTGTATTTCCCCTCCCACACAATATTTTTGTTTTTCATTTGATATTAGTTTTAAACAAAAAATTGTAAGTTATTTGTTTATAGTAGGCTATATAAGCTTAGTTTTAAATTCTTGAGTAATATTTACTTAATCATAATAAAATGTATCCCTTCTTTTAGGTAGGCCTATTTAATTATATTTTTTTAGATTTCAAGAAATATTGATTAAAGATTTCTGTTTTGCCATATTCATGCAAAAAAAATTCACCATTTTTTTTTTAAATAACTTTCTACCTTACCTGCACAGTAATTTAGTTACTATATGAATGTTATAATAAACAAGTTAATTTTGTTACTAAAAACTGATAATAAATGAAGTAAAATTAAATTTTTTTTTTTTAATAAAATTTATTCAATAATTGAACATTATATAGTCTACATAAATCCTCATAAACAATACAGAATTTGCTGAAATATAATCATACATTGTTATAATACCTGCTATACATCGTACATGACAGACCATTGGTAGTTGTGGGTCTTGACATTTTTGTTGAAGGGGGAGGGCAAAATTGGAATCTGCCCCCACAATTTCTAGACATTTTTGTTGAAGGGGGGAGGGAGACAAAGTTAGTTTCTGCTGCCTCCTCCCCCCCCCCCCCCCCCTCCCTTTTTTTTTTACTGTTTTGTTTGGGGGGGGGGGGGGGGGCAAAGTTGGCTTCTGCCACCTCCCATTTCTGTTGGTGTTCTTCCCAACCAAATATTTTGATAAGTTTTTTTTTTTGGTTGTATGGACATTTTAAATAAAGGTTTTAAATCTATATAATGAAGTTCAAAGAATAACTTGATATTTCGACATGTTTAAATTTATTTACTTGAAAATTTTTTCATAATCTGAGGATGGATAAAACCTTATGATTAAGTATATTTTGTGTTTAAAGTACAACAAATTATTTTAAAAAAATTCTAAGATTCTGCTGGAGGGAGAAGGATTACCTCCATCCAACCCATATTAATTTTTGTATCACCTGGATTTTGAAATTAGAAATATGGCAACACTACATACAAGTGGGAGTCTGATGAAACTAATTGAAGTTAAAAGTTTCAATATAAGGCACAATCAGGCCCGGATCTACAGATTTTGGGCCCCCCTGCAGAAAAATTAAATGGGCCCCCTAAATTGATAAGCTTTTTTTTTTTTTNCGCATTTCGGGGTTTTGCGGCCTATAGATCCGGGCCTGGGCACAATGCAAAATAAGCATTTAACGTCCGAATGTAAACACCAGCTTTTGATTTTAGTCATATTCATTGTACTTTTTTTTAAAGATCAGTGGTAGATTATTTGTTTATAAAAAAATAGGATGTATTTATTTATCATTTTTATATCCGCACTGAACTCAGATCAGTTTAAAACTATTGTATATTAGTTTAGTTGAATATTACCGTATATTTATACTGACCAAGAAACTGCTTCTTTACAGTTCCTGATTTTAATGTCTATGGTGCCTTGTCTTCTGTTAAATGTTCCTTGGATATGACACAGTACAAACTAATCCGTGGCATTCTTCAGCACAACTTCGGTGAATCAATAGAGGAATTACAGAAACCGCCTGTTTATTTACATGAACCAATTCTACAGGTTAATATACTGTATATTATACTGCATGCAAAGCTGTTTTAATGTTATGGGCGCACACATATTCCACCAGGGGCAACATTATCTTTAGAATACCGTACTGTAAATGAATTAGTTTTGATTATTATTATTATTATTATTATTATTGCTTTTTGTCAAAATTTTAATTTTATCTTATCAATGCTGAAATTCTGGAGTATTGAATAGTTCAAAAGTGACCTGTGTGTGTATACAAATATTTTTCAAGGACAAACTAATGATTACTTGTAGAACAGTTCATACACCCAATAGTTAATAACTTATATCATAAGACTAGTGTTTGTATAGCAAATTTCTCAGCTCAGATTACTCCAAAAACAGCCAATTATCTACTTTGTTAGACAATAGGCTTTTCTGGAGTAACCCGATGCTGATCATTTATTATTTAACACTTGAATATACTCATTAGCATGAATTTTGTTATTTGATATTTTTATTTGAACAAAAAAATGATTTGAAGTGATTTAAGAAGTTGTATTTCATTTTGATACAGAGCTAGTAAAATTAAAATAGTCTGGTAATGACCCATAGTTCATAGAGCATGACAAATAAACTCTATAGGCTACAAAAGGAAACTGAATGTAAGAAAAGTTGACAAGTGTCAGTGTTCTTTCTCCGTTTTGTTTTTTGACATTTTTAAACTTAAATCAGCATAGTCATATTGGTGAATTTTAATTTTATAAAAATTATCTTAAATAGAATGTTTAAAAAGAAATGAAAGTTCTCAGTTTTTTACTATAAAATCAGACATGCAGTTAAGTTATTTGTCAGTAATCATAACAGCAGTTCCCATTATTTTGCAGTGGAGTAGATGCAATTTAGGAGTTCAACAATGCTTCCAACAATCTTCATCTACTTAAAGTGGATTGGTTTTTACAGTTGATATACGGCACATTCATTACAATATATATAAAGTATCTTGTTGAAATCAAAAATATTTAAAGTAGTTAAAAATAAATATTAAGATGAATAAGTTTGTTTTTGTAAAAATTTACCTACTTTTTAAGTTCTTGGTTCTTCAGTTTAATGCTGGAACAAAAAACAGACTGACTGGGCAGTCTGTTTTGTTTTAAGTTATCATTATTTTTTTGTTTGCGACATTTTTAGGGTACAGAGAAAGAAAAAATATTTCAGTAAGTTAGCATATAATATGACACACTGATTAATTTCTCTTTCAGTAAACATTTTGATGTACAGTATATTACTACACAAAATGCGCTGAAAAATAATGGATTAAAAAAAATAAAGATTTCATTAGTATTAAAGAATTAATAGTATTGGTATAATATTTTTCATTGAAAAATAAAGATAAATCAAGTTAAAATATATGGTAACATTTATAACACATTTTAGTCACTTTTAAGGTTTTTTTTTAAATATTAAATTAGGCTACATAGTTAAATAATAAAAATTCTATTTTTTATATGTACAGTAAACATATTTCAGTGTTAATTTTAAATAATTTGTCATTTTTGATTCATACATTTCTAATTAAAGTAAGTTTTGCCTTTTTGTTTAGACTGTGCTTAGTGGAAATGTTTGGACAGCTGTGTGCATCCATCTTGATTTAGTGAATGTGACATTAGAACTTCTAACCGCTCATAAGCAGCCCAATAGTCCTCAAGTTTCTCTTGCACAAATTGATTTCCTGAAGTCTCGTCTTCTATATGAAAGCTTCTCTGATCAGTCGAAAGATATTGACTTGGTATCACAAGAAATCCTTATTTCTGATACTAGATACAGAGGTGGGAAGCATTATTTTTTTTATTATTTTAAATATGACATTTTAATAAAATTAGTAAACTGCAATACTGTTTAAAAATAGCATACAACTACTACCACTTAATATGATAAAGTAATAGAGCTACATTATTACTAGTTAATATAAAAAAATTTGCTTGCTACTTTTGCACTACTTTTCTAAAAGTATCTGAGCTCAGTTTTAGCTTTTCCAATAAATGAAGTGCCAGACAAAATGCTATAAATTTCAAAATTCCATGTGTTCAAAAAGACCAATGCTTAACTTTTACATCACAGTTTCACAAATAAATGCATGAAGTCTACTGATCAAAACAGGACATAGTAATGTGTTGACCCCTAGTACTAGAAATGTTTCCTTGGAATACTGATGTTTCTAGAATTAAAAAGTATTTGATGTGGGCATATAAAGAGAAATTGAAAGTAGTCCTATCATTTGAGCTACTTTTAAGTTTAACTACTATAGGTACGTTTTTTAAAAAACTCCGAGCACTCGGAGTACATAAGAGCGAGCTCTGAATCCAGAGAAATCGGAGCACGCTCTTTACCGTATTTTAATAAACTCCGAGCACTATTATAGGAGTGAGCTCTTCCTACTCCATTTAAAAGCATCGGGATTCAGAGCTTTGCCTTCAATGCATCGCAACACAATCAAAATTCAAAATGAAGGAAAATAAACTTTATTGATATTTATGAGTGTTAAATATGACTTATCTGGTCTAATATTTATCTTGGCACTTCTTTCAATACATATTTTTTTTTATTTTGACTATAAGTAATCTTATATAATGGCAGTGTTTATTTTTTAAGTGCTGAAAAATGAATTATTTTCAGTCAATGAGCTACCGTTTATGTTTGGCTGAAAGATAGGTAAAGTCTGAATTCCAGACGCTAGTTCTATGTCTTGGTGGCACAGATAGGAAGTATGCCAAGTTTTGCCGACTTTAAAATGGAAATCACATGTTTGAATATTGCCACGAACATTGTTGGTTTTTTTTTTTATGTCTGACAATAGACCTTTAAAAGCACCTTCTAGTGAAGATTTAGCAAAATTAGGCTTAAGGTTTTTTTTTTTTTTTTTAAAATATATTTTCCACTTTTTCTCCTTTCGTCTCCATATTTTATTACTCTGTTAGCGTATTTTAATAATCTTGGACTCTGTCTCGCTCTATTTGTACTCTATGACATATAATACAGCTACTCTGAGCTCAAGCTCGCAGTTTTTTAAAAAACAAACTATATAAAAGTAGCTTGATGCTCACCACTCTACTTCATAAAGATTAACGTACTTCTCAACCTTGTTGTTGAAAAAGTAGCATGCTACCGTAGCTAATTACTTTTAGAAAGCTACTGCATGTCCAATCCTCATTTTAATATGAATAAAAAAAAAAGGTGAGTTGATTCAATATGATGCTTTCTGCTTATATTAAATGATAGGATCGCTGATTATTTAAAAAAAGACTATGGCTTCATGTAAGTTTCGATTACTATAGTCTAGGGGTTCTCAAACTTTTTTAGTCATGGAATCCTGTGACAATTTGCAACAGTTCACGGAACCCCACTAGACAATTTTCCACAGTTCATTCGCGGAAGTTAAAATTGAGTGAACATCAAAGCAATTATTCCGAGTGTAAAAATGTGCAAGAAAGGGAAATATTGCATATTTTCAGGTGTTTACAAAAAGGAAAAAAATCATTTGTATTTATTTTAAACTCAAAAATAAATTTATCTGTAGCCTATGTAGTATCTAAATGAGTATGGAAAAACTAATTTTATTTGAATGGTATGATTGATTTAAAACTAAGAGTATAACGTGAAACATGATTTATTCATATTCTTATTTTTTTACAATATAAAATTTGGTTCCATAATTTTTCTGAAAGTCTCTTGGAACCCCTGAAACTTTTCATGGAACCCCAGTGTTCCATGGAACCCACTTTGGGAATCCCTGCTATAGTCAGTTTACAAACTTCTTGTTTGTGGCCAAAACAGGTAGAATGGACAAATAAATATTATTTACATCTCTGGAAAATTATAAAGTGATAAAAAATTTAAGAAATTATAATTAGGTGAAAATAGGGTAATATAATATGTTAATATAGTTGACAAATGTTATGCATTAGCTAATGAGACATTTTTAAAATGTGAATATTTTACAAGGATACTAGGTTGGTGAAGAAAAATTAAAGTCCAATGATATTTTTTCAGGATTCTGAACTGTATCGATAGTTCATAGTATAAACGAAACAGATTTTGTATCTCACGTTTATTATTCACACAGCATGCACGTTTATACAGTATCTTTATGTTTTTGAGTTAGAATTTGTTAGTCCTAGAACGTTAAACTTTGAGATAAATCCACTTCACAAATGCTAAATGTTGGCATTCCAGTTTGTAATTGCTGTGAGCCTATTAAACTACTTTCATAGTTTAATCCGCATTATTTTCCCTAGTTAAGGCAACAGATTCATTATAAAGTTCATTATAAATTGAATGTGATAACCAACTATCTTGTCAAATATAAATTAACAGATTCATTATAAAGTTCATTATAAATTGAATGGGATAACCATATATCTGGTAAAATATAAATTACAAGGCAGAAATGATGATTTATATCATTACTGGAACTAGGTAAATAGACAGTTAAAATTGTGTTGAGAGTGCTTCTTGATGAAAGTTTGCATAGTCTTGCATAGCATAATACAAGACTGCTCGTATATAAATGTGGAAAAGGCTTATCTGGCGTCTACCAACCCTTTAGTTTTATGATCCCAAAAAAAAAGAACGGATCTCTTCTGAACACCAGCTTGTGGTATATACTGTATGTATTTCTGCGCTGGATATGGCTTGATTCTGGTGTTCTTTTAAAACGTGTTAATCATTTCTAATTACTTTAAGGTGAAACATAATTACATTATATTAAACAAAAACTTGTTAGACTCTCTTAAAAGTAGACTCGGCTTCTAAACAGCCGTTCATACATCACGTTCGAATCGATAACCTATTATCAATGAAATCATCATTGCAGCTATCAAAATTACTAAAAAAAATTGTATTCCCAAAACTAACACTATACAGTAATTACTTTAAAATTAAATTTTAAAAACATTAATATTTTTATGATTTTGTTTAAAGTTAACCTTTTTTTTTTATTATAATGTTTTACTATTTTCTTTAATATTAATTGAAAAATATTAAGGTACCAGAACATCTGTGAACCTTTCTACATAGTAGTTTATGAGGAATGACTGACATATGCTGATAGCGTTATGATGTTCGCTAAAAAAGAAATAAAAATAAGATAAGTTCTTGAAAATCAATGTGTAAATCAAACGTATGGTATATTTCCATAGGAAATCATTGAAACGCTAAGGGTTATGGAAGTGTTGAAACTAAAAAAAAATAATTCATATATGACTTTCATAAGTCCCAGTTTAAATGAGGGAAAAGACACAAAACAGAAATATAAGACAAAATGAAAAGTCCATCTTTATTTATTTTTAAAAAGTACTTTTTATTTTTTTCCACATTTTTTCTCGTACCTTGATAACTTTAGTTCTCATTGTTACTTATATTTGTTGCTTAATATTTTTTTATTTTTCTACTCCTACTCATCTAAATTAAATTGCATAATTATAGATGCACCTGTCAACAATCGCCCTAATGTATTCACTAATATCCTGAAACCATCAATTGGTAAAACAAATAAGAATGCCCTTCAAGCAGAAATTCATTACCGTGTCACTCGAGACGTGACTCGATTCACCATTCTTCTAAACAACATGAGAGTGATGGGAGTGTTTGATTGGTTGAAAGCTGTTCATGAATTTTTGATGACCAATGCAGATGATCCATTTGCTACAGGTCAGTATTTTTATATTTAAATTTATTATGGAGAAATTCTGACTCGGCATATAAAATATATATAGCCTACTGTATACATAGTTTTGAAAATAATTTTGGAAATATTTTTCTAAACCATTGTTTAGGATATAAAGTTGAAACTTAGTAGCAATTTAATTAAAAGAGAATTACCGTAAACATTATTTTTAAAAATTTATAACGAGAAATAGATCTACTACATCCATGTATTTTATTCTACTACAGTTTAACTTTAAGACTTAATATTTAGTATCAGCAGATAGAAGTTTTAGGACCTTATCAAATTAATGACATACTGTACATTATAAACTTTTTTACAATTTGTATTACTAAAGATATGAGGTGATTTTTTTCATGTTCCTAAGCTGTAACCATCAACATGCTGGTGATATTTGGGGTCTTATTCTAGATGCTGTGTGGACATGGTAAGTTTTCACTGTTAGCTTGGTTTAGGAATCCAAACTTTTTTCCAGTAGAAATATAAAATGGTAAATATTATTTATTAGA
The DNA here is from genome assembly GCA_003024985.2 of Euperipatoides rowelli. NCBI lineage: Eukaryota > Metazoa > Onychophora > Udeonychophora > Euonychophora > Peripatopsidae > Euperipatoides > Euperipatoides rowelli. Next base: position 3,127 of record PXIH01S0005580.1, on the reverse strand, counting down.
ATTCCCACTTAATCTAGCTTGGTATAACCTGTAAAAGTGTATACACACAGAAGTAATACTTGAAAACAGTAAGTAGATTCAAATATGGTTTATTGTAACACAATTTGGTATATACTGTATGTACAGTATATACTGTATATAAAAGTGATATTCATAAATATATTGTATGATTGTTACTGGATATATACAGTAGTAACTGAGAATGGCAATTTGCATAAGATTGCTAAATTATGGATAATAAAATGTTCATTGTTTGCTTACCAAACTTTATACGATGTCTTCAGCTAATAATATCTTAGCCCTTGTTCTCGAGGTTGGATTCCGTTCTGTTTTCTCTTCCTCAGGGAGTGGGTAGGCTGTATACAGAGATTTGTTGGCTCTGTCAGTTGGCTGTCAGGAACAGCCACTGTCTATTGCACAGGCAGCAACTATAGCATTTCAGCTAGCTAGTTGTCTGGCTAGATTATTTAGTAGTAGATTAGACCAGAGAGTTTGAGTCTCTGAGTGTAAACAAGAACCTGGTCATCTAATTCTTCTGGCTTTTATACTAGCTGGTCAGATTCTCCAGATATTGGCAAGTGATTTACATATCCAACTATCCAATAATTATTTTAATATAAGCCTACATGCATCGTGTTTCTGATATGCTTTAATCCAAGCTGTAATACTTGAAAACAGTAAGTAGGTTGAAATGACATATATTTGACTAACTGGAGTCTGGACAGTTTGCAGAGCAGATGAAAGTAATATTCTCTAATGTTTCAAGCCATTTGATTGAAACAATTTGGAAATTTCTATTTTCAAATGTTCTTTTATTTGTAGCATTCACTTTGGTAAGCATCAGAACTTTGATAAGCATTATAACTTTGGTAAGCAATTATATTTTATATATGAATTAGTATTGACATTCTAATTATGTTATTTCCTAGCTTAGCCATTCTAATAATCTCAGTGTCAATTAGTATACCCTTAGTGTTTTACAATAGTTTATTATTTATTAAACAGACACTTTGAAAACATATTCAAAGTATAATAACTATATTTACTAATACAATTTATATTTACTAATACAATTTATACAGTGTATTGGAAATGGAATAAATAGGATTTACAGTATTACTTTTTGATAATAGATTGGATCTAATATTCTGTTAATCATGAGTTTGCAGTAATCTAACATTCAAGATTAATTGTACATTTATTATTTGATTGTATGTAGATACTTTCTTGTCAGATTATTATACAGTATATTATATGATTGATTATTGTTAAAAATTCTTGTGACCATTTGTGACAGACTAACGTTGATCACTGATTAGGGCCAAGGTTAGGACTGTTACAATATGACCGACTCGATCATGCCAGCTCCCATGGAATCTTATAGCTGGAACTTTAGTCCAGCTTGAATTTAGACTTGGAAACATTTAACTGATATGTGCTGCCAGTTTGCAATGAGACATTAAGTACTGAAAATACTTTTTATCTTTTCACAGTATGAGGTGGCCAGGGTATATGTAGGCCGAGGGGGCAAGGGTGATGATTGGCCATCCATTATAAATATAAAGGGGAAAGCTGAAAAGGAATATGATTATCAATATAATTAAGTAAACATTAAGATAATAAATACCAAAGACTTTGACATATGCAAATCATTTATTATATTAGGGATATGGCTTTCTAGTCTGGCTAGGATATAAAGTGAATTAATGTTTTGTCTTACCAGGCCTGGCACAAATACTTAATGCAGGATCCGATAAAGAGTTTGGACTTGTCACTGATGGTGGTTCCTTCATGGCAAGATTCCTTGCTCCTCTGGAGTGATTCGCAAGATCGGTTCATCATATCATGTTAATTAGCCTTAGGTGGATATTCTGGCTTCACTAAACATCTAATATAAAGGCTAAAATTAGAGAAAAGTCATCATTTTTAGAATAGAATATATTATACTGTTCTTCTGCATGCGGATGCGTGTGTGTTTGTTCTTTTTCAGGAATTCTGGGAACTCTTTAATTAGGTCTTTGTTGCAGTACTTTCACAGTGTTGATTGACTTTAGTTATAATTGGAATATATCTAAGGAAGGTGTCTTTATTATCTTAATGTATTTTAAGTGTCTTTATTATAACATTTATGAGAGGTGGGTTGGCCTGCTACACTATTCTCCTCTTTTAAAAAAAAAATTTTTAGTCCGGAGGAGTAAAATTTTTTTTATAATTTTAGATAAGTGAATTATTAATTAATTAGTTACCATAATTATTATACCTACATCCATTGTAAGTGTTCGAATTTTGTCCTTTGCATTATATTAGTATATTATTCATATAAAGTTTAATATGCCAGATCTGAATGTACTGCTGTACTTTTATATGCATTTTTGTAATTAAAATAAGCTTAATTAATAACTAATAACTATGCTAACAGTAGTTAGCTTTAACAATTTTATGAAATAACAAAAACTATTTTTAACATAAGCAATTTTGGTGATAATGATAGAAATGAGGGTGATGATGAGGAAAATGGTACTGATTTTACCTATGATGATGATGGGCTCCCATGTACTTATATACAAATGAGTTAGATCGATCTGTTTTTTTGGATATCTAGGTACCTTTAAAATTCAAAATTCATTTTGTATGAGGGCTATTATTTTTTTTCTTTGGTTATGATGACACTTTTTTTCTTTGCCCATATTGGAGAGTATTTGAGGAGGATGAGTTTGTTTTCTTTAGGAGAATAAAAATTTGTGGTTAGTTTCTAGGTTCTAAGTGTTGTTTTATGTAAATTATTTTTGTGCCAGTTTTAAGTCTTAGGTTAGGGTCACCAATGTGGGTTCAGTGCGTGCTCCCGCCTGCGCAGGCATTAGAGCTCGCACGTTCACTGGCGTTTCACACTTTCCTTTCACTTTTAACTCATTTTATTATTATTTTTATATATATACTGTATATATTTTGTTTTGTTTTATTTTGATGTTTTAAATCTAGTGTTGTATTTATTTGTTCTATCTCTCGTGTATTTTTTTTTTTTTTATATTAGTACTTAGCCTAAAAGCATTTATTGTATGCACAATTACATTATGTATACTTCACGCTTGGAATATTAACAAATGCCAGCTTTATATTGAATTACTAT
>PXIH01S0005578.1:22195-33405 GCA_003024985.2 Euperipatoides rowelli | reverse complement strand
AGATGCCAGAAATTCTAGCTTAAATTTAGATATGGAACCAATTAGATAAGAAAGTGGTGTGACTATGAGGGGGGGGGGGGTCACATCTACCGAAGTGTTGATGAAGAGATCCCCCTTGTAGGTTGTTAGCTGTAGCATTATAAGCTAACAGTGATATTCTACAAATTTCATTAATTTATGAATTATAAATTTTTCAATAAGTATAGAACATTTTTGGGTAAAAAAAAATATCAAAACTTTTGGAAATGCTTTGAGTAATTAATATGAAAAATTACATGGACATTTTAGGAATTATCATAAATTTCATAAATATTATGTTTGATTTTCCTTCGCTAGCTGGCTCTCTATTATCTGTCATAAGCCATTTGATTAAATTATTGTAGAACTCTTTATTTTCTTTTTCTATTCTAATAAATATTTTAAAATAGCTATGATGTTATTGCTATTGATGGTAATTTTAGCGTGATAAGCTGGTTGGAAATGTATTGAGATGGGTAAGGAGTTATTTTTTCACAAGGTGAAGATGTGTTGACCAAGACCATGTTTTACTTTATTTGGATTTCTGTTCTAATAATAAAATGTATCATGTAAGCTATTCTGTGTTTTTTTTTGGCCTCTTTCCATATACTAGTATTTCTTAAATATAGTCAGAAAGCTATATGTTGGCCAGTGGCCACTATTTTTTTAAATAGTGGCCAACAGTTCTTAAAATCTTTTGATTGATCTGTAAAATCTTCCCTCACAGTGAATTTGCATTGATTGCTAGATTCTCAATGAGTTCATGTATTCATTGGGAGTGTAGAGGCATCAGGTTTTTTAATCATTTTTTTTTTTGCTATATCAAAGTCCTTATCACAGAGCAGAAATTAATTCCCTCAAATGGGGAAGAAAATTTTGAAAGATGCAAATATTTTTATCTAATACACAATTACACATTTACACATCTAAACTCTTATATTACCAATGTAGGGTAATGAAATCACCCAGCATTTATTTATTTTTACTAAAACATACTCTGTATACTGATTATACACTCTTCTAGATATTCTAGTTTCATCCAAATTTGGGACTACATAAAGTATGTCCAGCAGAAAATACCATAAATGTATTAATTACACACAATGTTGGTTAACTGTATTAAAACATAATATTAAATTATTTAGGTTTTTAATAGTCAGTTATGGCTAATATTAGTCCTTAATAATTTTAAACTAAATAGTTAAAGTCCTTTAATTTCTATTCCATCCATATTTTTCTTCACCACTTTGTTCTCCTTCACTAAATTAATACTTCAGGAATATATTCGAATGTTAAAGTTCTTCATGATCCCAGCACTCTACATTTGTTCCATTTTTCATGGGGAGTAAATAAACTTACTGTTCTTTACAACATATTTCCATTAATGTCTGCCACTTCTTTCACCATATCATCACTATTCTTGAGCAGTAATTTTTTTGTGAATTCCTATTTAGATTTTTACCAATTATCTTGAAGCTTAATGTATTTTTTCTTTAGATTTCAGTGTGAATACTCTCGTGTAAGAGAGGACTAATTTATATCCTAAATTAATTAAATTATATACATTTTGGGGTGGGTTAATTCTATTACCCCTCTAGGTAGTGTTATCTTTAAAATAAATTTAAGTATTACTGATTCAATTTATTTTGTATTTTCTGTAAATTGTATTACTAATATTTACAGTGTTAAACATATTTATATATTTCATAAACAATGTTATAAATATAATTTTTTACAAAAAATAAATTGTTTTTGGAACTAAGTTAACAAAATGAAAAAAACATGAAAGATGAAAGATAAATGCATTTGGTAGAAACAGGTAATGTGCTGAATATATGATTTATTATTGTTTTGACATTGACACTGATGTGTGTTTATTTCTTTTCATTTCTAGTATTTATGATGTAAAAAAATACAGTGCTTCTTATTTAGACAATGCTCTAATTATTGATGATCCAAATGATTTATTTGAATAAGTTCGTAAATTATATAATTTGTGGAATGATAGTGATCTTGAGAACAATGTTGAGGTTGAAGTTGATGATGAAGTAGATGTGGCTGAGATGAAGGTGATTATTGAGATAAATTCAGAATTTCTGACAATGATTCTGACCCAACTTTTACAAGTACACTTATGTTCAAATCTAAAAGTTGACTGATTTATTCTTCTGCACCTTTTCATCATGTGAAAGGCTAGTTCATGACATAGTTCAATGTAGGCATGGCCTGACAAACAAAAGCCAAGATGTAGGCTGCATTGCAGAAATATTTTATTTATTTTTCCCTAAGAACATTTTAAATATGTTAACATACAAATGCTAAAGGTCATGAATTTTTTTAAATTTATAATCTAGCTCACCCAGAAAAAACAAAACAATGAAAATATATGACACTGCAATAATTGACAGCTTTTATTGCCATAGTCTTAGTCATTAGAAAAATTAATGGAAATCGGACAGCCATTACTGAGCTGTGGACTTAATCATCTGGCCTTTTGAAATTCGTTGTTTACTATTATTATTAATATTATTTTCAGCAGGATCTTCAACAAAAATAATTTGTTTTAAGCTCTACCAGATCCCTTTTCACTAAATGGAACAATTTGAATTTAAATAAAATAAATAATTTATGTATTAATATATGTGCCTTATACTCTCAGGTGATGTTCATTCTACAATTGTGAACAAAAGAAATTATAATAAGAATTTCTAAAAGATAAAAATGTATTATATTATCTGATCTATACCATTCCAGATCTTTGGGGCTATGTAACTAAATTATTTGCTGCCCAATGCTGATTTTTCCTATCAATATTTAAATTTCCAATTGTCTTAGATTGAGTACCATGAACATGTTCTATGACATTAGGCGCTGAAACATTTCGACATTTCCAAAGCAATGCCCCATAATGCACTTTTCTCTTGATAGCCATAGGGGACCATTTGAGTCTATTCTTTGCTACCATGGCACTATGTATTCCTCCATTAAAATCAATAGCTCTCACTGCCATATTTTCCACCGTCTGCACGCTGTTTTGCAGCATTTATCCCCATTGAGACCAAACAATGTCACAATAGTTCAAATGAGGTGTGATCACATTATAAATCACGCAACGGCAAGGCAAAGGGCGTAAGTGATTAGGAATGGTCAATTTTTTTTTTATTTAAATTAAATGCTTTTTTAGTATTTTTTTTGTATATGATTATCCCAACTTAGTTGGTTATCAACAGTTAGTCCTAGAATTTTGATATTATTTTCCGCATTTATATTTCCAGAATTAATTTCAAGGTAAAAGGCTTCTACTTATTTTACTTTTTTAAATTTATTTTTATTGCCTAATATTATGCAACTTGTTTTGCTAGCATTTAGAAGGAGACCTTTACTGGCTAGTAACGTTGTTAGAGTATTTAAATCATTTTCCAAATTCATTTTCATACTAATTAAATATAAACCACTAGTATAGTTGCATCATCATCATCATACAAAGACATTTTGCAATGTTTTAATGCAGTATGCTATCTAAGGCCTTGGCAAGAACGAAAGTAGCAATCGCTACTAATTTTCCCATATCCATTTTTTTGTCCCAATCAATAGTTCCTTTTAACAAGTAGGTCTCAGTTGAGTCTTTACTATGGAAACCACTTTATTAGTCACACAAGAAAGATAATTTCTCTAGATGACCCAGGAGTTATTGTTTGACTATTTTTTCCATAATCTTACTAAATATTGGTAAATTAGATAGAGAACGATAGTAGTGTGGATCAGTCACCAAAGTTTAGAGAGTCATTAAAAATATGTGATAAATACTTTAGAGTGATAGGCAAAGAGATTTTCAGTATTCTTGCATTTATCAAATCGATTCCATTAGCAACCTTGTTTGGTAAATCACAGATAGTTTTCTTCACGTGTTTGGAATCAATTTCACCAAAACTCATAGAGCCACTACTTATTTCTTCAGTTACATCAATATCATAAATTTGATCTATCTGAGAAACATTGTAAGTACTACTGATCTTGTTATATATTTATTTACCTGTGTCAATACAATTATCATTTAGGCTTTCTTCATTTATTGGTAGTTTTAAATCTATATTCTTACTTTTATTCTTTTTTGTGCTAATAAGTTCATTTATTATTTTCAAAATTTCTTGGGTATCCTTACAATGCAGATATATTTTAGACTGATAATATAATCTTTATTCTTTCCTTATTTTTATATTCAACATATTTTATTTCTGATACAGTTTTCAAGTAACTTGATTACCATAATTAAAAGCCTTCATTTTTACAATATCTTTATATTTAATATTTTCCAGTATTTCCTGCTTATCCAAGATAGGCTTTTGTGTGTTTTTGTTCTACTAACTTTAGAGATTGTGGCGTTTTTCTCTAGTAGGGTTGGATGAATTTATTAAACAATTTTACTTTTCCATCAATGGAATTTGAATCAACAATACTCTGCCATGACATATTTTTAAGATCATTAAAAAATTTATAATCATTGAAATTTTATTCTTTTTAAGGTTTTCAAATCTGACAATCCCTGATATCATGCAATGGTCACTAAAACCTATCTGTACATCTGGTGAGTTAGTCCAGAAATGGTCAAGTACTCACAAAGTAGTATTCCTAGTGCATCTGTTTACCAGCTGACTATACAAATACACAACACATATGTTTTTAAATTTAATAGCTGTAGGCAAATTTACATTCAAATTGACATTGGAATCATCTATAAGAATAACTATATTATCCATATATTGCACTTTTTCAAGAATATCTTGAATTTCTTCTATAACCCATAGATCTTAGGGATATATAGTAAACACCAATTAATACTGGATTTTTTTTTTTACGTTTATTGGTTTAAATTCAATCCATATTTGCTCAAAGCAGCTTGTGATGCTCTTTTCAAACTTTATTGTACCAATTAAGGAGTCTTTAACATACACCATGATGCCTCCACAATGTCTTCCATCATCTCTATATTTCCTATAAAGGCAATACCCATTTATCTTGATCATGGCATCACTAGTAACTTCATCAAGCCAAGTTTCTACAAGACCAAAGACATCAGGTTTATTTTCCAATACAAACAACATAATCTCATCAAAATGCATTTCAAGACTCCCAATAATTACCATGGTGATTCTCAGATTATTTTGTAAGCCATCTATTCTGGTTCCATCAAAACTGTACTATTTCCAAAAATATAATAATTGAACAAGAGGTTAACATTATTTCCTAGAGATAATTGATTCATCATTTACACTTCCAAATCAACATTTTTCTCTTTCCCATTTTATGTCATGAAAAGGCAAATTCTGTGGCATGGCTCAAGAATCTGAAAACCCACAAAATTAGAGTTTTGTGAAATTGATAAAATGCAAAGTGCCTATTTTTGACCAAACATATTTTATTATAATTTTTTCTTTTGTATATTTGTATAGTGCATACATAAAATAATTTAACAGAAAATATTTGGCTATTTATTTTAATATTTAGTACTTTAAGAAAGAAAAAACTTAAATATTATGGTAACTAATTTTTTACATTTCATAGTGCATGAACCTTCTGATTTTAACTATTACTGCATCCCACAGTCACACACTTTATAGGCATATTTCTCTGGCGAAGTATAAGAAAAAAAAAACTTAAATATTTACTAATATTTTTATACAGTTCATAGTGCATAATAACCCACACTGAACTTGTTTTATTGATTAGATGTTCAGATTCTTATTCACTTTGGTTTTTAGGTTGCAGTTGTTGTTTTCAACTTTATTTAAGAGATGTAGTTTTTTTACTGCTTATCCAAGCATAGAATGTTTGATTCTCTTCAAGGATGTATTGGCAGAGGTTTCTTAAATCATTAAGTTTAGCCTGTATTGATTGGAAGCCTGTAGCGATGCAGTGGAGTAAGGCACACTTTAGGAAATTTTCCTTTTTTAGAAATGTTTACTTCTCTGAATTCTTTAAGGTCAATATTATTGTATATGTAATACAGTACTTCCCTGGCAGTCCTTGTGTAATCAGAGTGCATACAGATTTCTGTATCTAACAATGCCACCATAAGTGTCTTTCTTTTGGAATGTCAGGATGTTTTCACATTTTGGACTGATACAAAGCCTCTTTGGGTCATTAACATGAACAGGTTTACTCTTCTTGCATGTTTCAACAATTTTGCATCATCATTCTAGTGTATACAATACAGGAGTTCTTCTTTTCTATTATACCAAAATCATGCGACAGCAAAGAAACATATGTCCTGGTATTGGAAAGTTATGTTCCACTGTATGGAACAATTTCCAAATGTGTACTACATAATAGCAAAATGATATCATATTCATGTTTTTATTTTGGCCTCCTCATGAGTCTTACCACATAATGTTGGGCATTTGACTACCTTTTAGTTTCTTCTGGTAGTCATTTAAACAATAAATAACTTCTGGAGAGCCTCCCACCAGTTATGTCTGCTGACCACATGTGCATATGGGATTCACCTTTAGAGTCATGGATTCTATTATTTTGTGTCCAAAGCTATAATATGGAATAAAAGGTTACATAGGACTGCAATATGTGGATTTGGTAAACTCTGTTGCATATCAAATGCTAATGTGAAGAGAGATCCGTTTTCATTCACTGTTTTAAAGTCGTTTCAGCTTTTCAGAGATGAGGTTGTATGTCTTGTTCCATGCTTTTGTTTTTCACTTCTGATATTGCCCTTTTAAAAGACATTAAGTAGCATATCATATCATTTGCAGGTATCAAGGCTAGGTGAAACAAAGTGTAAGTTGAACTCTGTTCAAAACATATGGGTAATGGTGATAAAATATACTGATTCCTGTTCATCATTAGTGCATTTTTGTACATATAAATCATATATTTTTCTTTCAGAGAGTTATTTTGTCTTTGATAGCCATTTTATGAAGTTTATCAGGTTCATGCATATAAAAAAAACTCAGTTATAAATCTGAACAACTGATTCTTACATCTATTGACAGAAAATGTAAACAGAAACTAAAATATTTTCCAGATGTTAATAAATGACACCAGGTATCATTCAGTGCTGTTAACTCATTTTTTTTAAAAATGTGGGTTATCAGATTCTTTCACCACACCACAGAATTTGAGAAGAAACATATGATACAGACAAAATCGCAATTTACAGGATTTTGTATTATCTTATAATATATTGAAGCAATTCTAGGGCATTTTATGTGTGACCAAAGTGAGCACATATCACATGTAATGGCTTTATGTGTTTTTAGCAGCAGGTTTACAGCATACAACACATGGATATCTTATAGGACCTGGGTTTTTATTTAGACTAGTGTCATTACTTACAATATTATAATGACCGATGTATAATATTTTAAAAAGTTTATTGTAGCCATGTTTTGCTCAACTTGACAGAACAAATAGTACAAAGGGCCTCCAGAAAGTACAATGTTATCTGCACTATTATGATTCGATTACTAAACATCAAGCACATATAGCTCAGACATGTGACAAGTTAGAAGCAGTATGAACTTTATTTGGAATTTTATTAAAGGCATGTGGAGTGAACTACAGCTCTAATAAACATTAATTTTGACTGTGGATGATAAACCTACAACTTATAGGGGGGAAATGTCCATTTAGAAGATGCATGAGGTTAAAACCAGGAAAATATGGGATAAAGATTTTGTTTTGTATCGCTTGTAAAAAAGGTTAATTCAGTATCTTCAGATAGTGCGGTAAGAAAAAAAAAACAATAGATAATTAAATCAAGGTATACATTTCATTAGGGATCTAGTCAGCGGACGCCATATTTATGACTGACAACATATGTTTTTACTTCCTTACCTCTAGTTGAAGGATTCCTAAAATTGCAATTAACACTAATTTTAACTCTGGAACAGTAACCATGTGTGTGCCACATCCAAATGGTTTAAGTTTTATAAATAACCCTTTGATGTATTTTTTTAGTATCGATACCTTCCTAATATATAAAATTGTAGCAGTTGAGCAGTAATAAACAAGTCTGTCTCTCACACACATTACTACTTATAATGTTAGTGGAATTATTACCTACACTTTCGGGTGATATTAAACAGTATCCATCAAATAAACCCAATCCTTTCGGCACCCACATAAGGAGAGCCAAGGAAAAATAGAGGAGGTTTATGCCCCTTTAAGATATTAAACATTGTTCAAATGCACATCATGCAGAAAAAAAATTTGTATGGAGCATCAGGCATAATTTTGCACTGATTGTCTATAACAGTAAATTATAACACACATTTTTTGGTGGTTTTATCAACATTTATAAGTTATAATATGTATGTATTTCATTAGAATAAATATACAGTGATTACAGTCTAAGCAGGGATCTTTTAGATTGATGGGTGTGTTACACTCATGATTACCAATGTAATATGTTAAGAGGGTTATTGTCACAGGATTAAAAAATTGTTTATAAATTCTTAGTTAATGATAAGAATTTCAAGATTAACTTCAATCTATAATATAATCAAGGAGAAAAACTAATATTCTTCAGAGTGAACAAGCTTACTAAGAAACTGGGCTAACAAGAGGATAAATTAGAACAAAAATAAAACAGTATAAGCTTTTAAATTTTTTAAAAATATACTCATATAGGCCTATATCAATCCATTGTAAAGAACTTTCAATAAGTCACTACAATCATTAATTATTCAATATGCTATGCAAATTTTATTTACAAATAAATATGCCATTATAATACTACATGAAAACAAACATTATAGGAAATATCCAGCTATTTAAGGATTAAAACTTAATTTACATTATGCCACATTGAAGACATTCATAATTATTTAGCCATAATGTTCATATTTTTTTTTTTACAAATTTATATAAACTTTATTAAAATTATTGATATTTATCATATAGGTAAAATAGTTGTGATTTTATGGCAATGCTATGAAATTATAAAGAGGTTTAAAAAAAAAAGGAAGATATTTTGCTTTAAAGTTTTTAATTGCATTCACTGGTTTAACTAAATGGGATAAAAAAAAATCTTTGTCGGCATTGTTCCTTTGATTTTTAGTTACCATATTTAATATTTCAATAAATAATTGTATTTAATTAATTATGCATTCAAATGTTTAAATCATTTGTCTTAGATGTATTATTTATTTTCTAACTTTGGAATCAATAAAAAGTAATTTGACTGAACTTAACCCCTTATTTGCGGAAGACGTTTATTGCTGTTTTCACAGACAGTTCCAGTTTTGCAGAAGACGTTTAAAAACGTCTTAATGAGAAATATTAATATTTACTTTTTTTTTTTCAGTTTAATAACTTTTAAATACCTAATTAATATATTTTTATGTTTTCTAAATAATAATTAATCAATATAAATATGTTAATTTACAGAATATAATTTTAATTGTTGCTATTTGTAAACATAAAATAATATACAGTATATTATGGCTGCAGACAGTAGGTTTACTTCATTGACTGACTGCCTTTACAAACTCCCGCGCTGGTCGTAAGAGTATCTCTTTGAAAATTCAATATTTTATTACATTTGGAAAATTATTTATTCACTTATTTTAGATTTATAACAAAATTAGCAGCAAAATATGATAAAATTAACAAATGTTAGCATTAGGGGAAAAAAAATGTCTTTATTTTTTTTTCCATTTTTTAATAGATCGCTAGATTTAGTTTTTGTATACAAAATAAAAAATAAATTAATATTCATTTACAGATTCTTGTAGGGCATTTAATTATCTTTCCAATAATGTATAACATTTCAAATTTCAAAAAGAATTTAGCTGTTTTATATAACTTAACTAAACATGTCAAAATAGTCTAAATAGTACAGCAAATTGGGAACAAATCTTCATTTACAGTACGCAGCTAAGGGGTTAATTTAATGTTTTTTTTTTTTTTTTAGTGAATTTATTTTTTATTACTTCCAACAAACAAATGTTCTTATTTAGATAATAGTGCTTTTATAATCACACATAAATCAAAAACTGAATTAAAAATGGAAATATAAATAGATATCTTATTTTGGGGGCATAGGAAAATAAAAATCAATTTAAATGATTAAACAAATATGAACTAACATGACAATTAAACATAAAAAAAATATAATTGGCAATATTCCTTCTAACTAAAAAAAAATCAAATGACTTACATGTGCTGCAGACTTATGTTTATTTTTGCATTATCTTGGGTTGATGTGTCGATCATTTCTTGAAGAAAGTGATATGAAGCGTGGATAAGTTTTTCTTGTACTTGTTTACAATTAGTTAGTTTAAAAAAAAACACAAGAGTTTTGAGATTAAGCTGATTAAAGTTCTAGATGATCTGTAAATGCTGGGATTAAAAGTTTGCAGAAAAATATGTATACTTAATGAAATGGTTATTTTTACGTTGGAATTTCTTCGGTCGTGAGCTATGAATGAACTGAGATGGTCAAAATTACAGCTGGGTGTTACAAAGAGTATTTTTGCCTCAGACAGTCAAAGTGTGAAAAATCTCTGATGTAAGCTGGCCTTAGGTTTCTTAGGCTGGAAAATAGTAAACTGGTTAATCTCTTTGATGTTCAAGGAAAAGTGGCCACTCTGCTTCCTGCTTTCCGATATCCCCTTCAGTTGATCTAGTGTTGGTGGTTTGTCTGTCTCTGACAGCAATCTCTTCAGCAATTTGTTTCTGATGTTGGCTTTAAATATAAAATTGCTAGACTGACAAAGGAAAGAAATCGAACAGAAATAATTTATAAGTCAAACTTACAGAGGATATCTTCAGGCTAGATGTAGGCGGGTGCTGGCAGCTTCAGTCAGTCACTTGTTTTGAATAAACTTTTAAAAAAGTGTAGTGTAAAAATTATCGGCAACAAGGGCAAGGCTATATACAAGCATTTTTGATCACCTACATTTTTATGTGGATACAAATGGAAATAGGAGCAGCCGGTGGATTATCCCTAAACTCTGGTGCTGTCATCAAGCGTAATAAAATTAAAGTTTCCATCGTGCTTCAACGTGCATGTGTGTGACATCTATTTATAAATACCTAATTCTATTGCGCTATATCGTGTGCTATATCGCATCGCAACGCATCACAACGCTCAGTGTGCTGGGGCCCTTATGGCATTATGTTTGCAAATTATTATTTTATTTGTATCCTTGAATTATATATATATGGAATTGCTG
>PXIH01S0005559.1:20498-30938 GCA_003024985.2 Euperipatoides rowelli | reverse complement strand
TTAAATTTCAAAATTAATACACTTTTACATATGATAAAGCATATTCACTAAAAAGTGTTTGCTTTCTTGAGGACCCTAGACCAATGTTGTACCAGTATATAAATAGTTTTTTTTTTTTTACTTTTTTTTTCTGGGAACTCTACTTTAAATTCTGGGCACCTTGATCTTTATGTTATGTGCCCAGCTGGGCACCTAGTATTTTTTAAAAATTTCGAGCCCTGCACTTATTACTCTTACTCTTTACTATTATTACTACTAATTTCTAGTTCTCTTACTAGTAGTAATTTCTAGTACTCTTACTACTAGGAATTTCTAGTACTCTTACTACTAGTACCTTACTAGTACTCTACTACTAGAGCTCTTACTACTAGTATTCTTACTATTAGTACTCTTGCTACTAGTACTCTTGCTACTAATACTCTTACTGTTATTATTAGTACTCTTATAACTAATAATCTTACACCAGTATTTTATACTGCTTTAATTATACACTACTTTTAAATTAGTAATTACTAGTGCTCTTACTACTCTTAATTTTATTCTTATTGTCACAACTCTTATTACTCATTACTCTTCTTACTCATACTCTTATTCTTATTACTCATCGTTATTACTCATTTTTATTACTACTACTCAAACTATTTCTACTCTTACTACTCTTCTTACTTTTCTTACTATTCTTATTATTTTTACTCTGACTCTTTCTTTTATTACTTACTTTTCTACTTTTCTATTTTAATATTTACAAGTCTTACTCTTACTTTAAAATTCTTACTCTTACTACTCTTAATCTTATTCCTCTACTACATACTTTTATTCTTAATAATCATATTCATACTCTTGCTCTTCTTACTATTATTGTTTTTCTTACTTACTATTCTTACACTTAATCTTACATTTATTATTCTTACTCCTATTCATACTACTATTACCCTTATTATTATAACCACTCTTACACTTATAGTATTGTTTCTACTCTTTAACTGTGTGTTGATTGGATAATAATTTAGATGTAATATAATATTGGGTTTAAATAAGATTGTCTTTTAGTCTTATTACATACTTTATTAAATAATATGCTACCAGTAGCTTACTAGTGATAGCATGCTAATTATATTCAGTAGTTATAGCTTAAAATGAAACAACTGTTAAAGGAAATTTATTTGTCACTATTGATGTCATATTTAATCCAGAAAGCCTTTCTATGCAATTCAAAGAGATCTGAATTCTTTCTATCATTCTCATTATAAGTCATCACTTCTGTGAGACTTTCAACAGATGTTTCTGAATTTTCAATGAAAAGCAATCCTTTGCTATTTTAATATGAAACTTTAGGTTCAAAGCACAATATATTAAACAAGAAGTGAAAAGTTTTGTGGCTACTTCTCGGCAAAGATCTTAAACTAGAAAACTACTTGGCTTGATAAAGTAGTTCATCTACTTTCTCAGATCGAATGTTAGTTTTAGTGTACTACTTATAAAAATAGCGAAACTAATTCTGTAATATTGCCTTTATTTTTTTACCTGCTAGAAATAGATCAAGTATTAATATTGTATTAGTATTACTTTAAATAAATTATAAAAGTATATTCTTAATATAATTATAGAGAATAACATAAAAATATTATTACAAGTGTAAAGAGGTGTACATTTCTATAACCAAGCAAAACTAGTAATTGAAAAATAATTAAATTTATTAAAAACATTTATTATGAGACACTATGCTGGTGCTTTACTTGATGAACAAAGTAAAAAAAGTAATCGAAATAATCCCTTTTTTTTTGTCTATGTTTTAAATTTTTTCAAAACTAATGAATGGTTTTTAAATGTATAAAATGGTAATCAATTATAAATATTTTATTTTCATTATAACCAACATTTTGTTAAATCTGAGTTTGTTTCTAAAATATATTTTTTCTGCAATAAATAACTTGATAAACATCATTTCTTGTGTTAAGAAATCTTATAGCGTACAAGTTTTGTTTATGAGTTATTGTTTTCCAGTGTATCGTTACACAAAATGATTCTAAAGCAATTCTGAAGATTTTGGGGCTATTTTAGGAAAGCAAAATTGTTTTTTAAACAGTCCATTCATGAATTGATGTATACAATGGTCCCATGTTATCATCCATACACACTTTCCTATAACATTTGTATAGTACTTATGGTGAAAATCTGCAATATGAATTTGTTTAATACGCAATAAGAATTAGGGTTCAGATTGTGGCAAAGGTTACGATTGTAAATAAAATAAAAAGTCACGAGCAAAAAAAGATTTTGCACCTTTTGATTATTATTGGGTTGGGGTATAGATACACTTCATAGGGATTTGCATATATTTGATACCAATACCAAACTGACATTGTGTAGATATAGGGTTGCCAACCTTTCAGCACCCCAATAAGGGACACCAATGTCAACTCGAGATTTGGCCCATATTTGTATTACCTAATGAAATCAAGGAGAAAGTAATTCTATAGATGAGTAGGGAGGGAGCGCTTGAAATTTCCTTTGAAAATTTTAGTGGTTGTGGAGTGTTTGTTAAGACCTCAACAGTATTCACTGAAACCAATACTGTACTTTTAATGAATTATGAAATATATTGGGTCCAGTCATATTATGTAAAAGTTTAATAATAATGAAATTTGAGTATTTTTATGTTATATTTGTAGAAATAATTCATAGGCCTAGTCTATCAGATATTTTCCTCAAGGCCAACCCAATGTTATTTAGAATAGCCTACATATGTAAAAACTGCTTTTTGTTAGGCAATATTTTTATATGCAAATTATAGTGAAGCCAGGGTAATAGAGGAATAAATAAAATAACTTTTTTAATTAGCTTTCCTCAGTTCAAAATATTTTATTACATTTAATAATGTTTTCATTGGTATAAATTTAATTTAGGAAATAAAACTTCAATTAATGCTTATTTTATAAAAAAAAATATTTTCTATCAAAAATAATTTAAAAAAAAACTGCATTTAAAGCATTTTTTTTTATGAATGGAAAGTCCACTACAATATCAAAATAAAAAATAAATAGCTAGAATACTGACCACAAGTGACCAGATTGACAATAGTTAACAAATTAGCATGATGTTTTAAAAGCAGGAAATGACTGAATAGAGCTCATGGCAAAATAATACAACTCACAAGTTTACAGTTTAAATGATATTGTTTTCAAATCCTATCTTAAAGTTCTTACTGTAGACTATGCATTATTTTTCTTTTTAATTTTATTAAGTGCATTGTTTAGTAATTTTGATGATTTTGTTTCTTTATAAAAGAATGATAAATATAATAAAATTGTGAAAAAGGACTAAATAAGGGATTTTTAGCGAACCCTCAAATATGGGATTTCCCATAAAATACAGGACGGTTGGAAACCCTACTCAGATATTATTGAATGGATTTTTCTTCTAATTTGGCAATAATTTGATGCTTTTAATTCTATTATCTGATTTAGCCCCTATTTATTTTTCCACTATTTGTCTACTTAATAAAGTTTTTAGTATGGCAAATTCATTTTGCATGTGTGGTTGTGATGGGATCTCTTCATCTATTAATCAATCCAACTATAACTCACTGCTCATACTTATGGAATATCTTGGACATTACATTACATAATCTGTTATCTAACTAAATTAGTTTTACAAGATGCCCAAGGTGGAATATCCATTGACCTAGACGTGTTAACATACAATTGTCTACCTATTTACCCATGTCCTATTTTAGTATCCCATCATGTCAGAATTCTATTTTATTACTTTCCCTACTTTGTAATTATTTTTTTTGTTGATCTTTAATGCATTGAATTATTTTGGTGTTTTTTTTAAAGCATTACTTTAATAATAGTAATGACAATATTGGCGACGACAACAAAGATAAACATAATTATAACGATGTGTTTTATTTCAATGCTAATTGTATCAACTGTTTTATATATATTATGTTGCTTAGAATCAAAGTGCTTGTTAAATATTGCCATAGTGCCTTCAAGGAAATGTCCATGCCACATATCTCTGTGTTTTTTTTTAATATACATTTTACACATTAATGTAACTATTTATTTATTTCTTGGGTCATTTAGATAGGCTTGCATCATCACCCGAAATAAAATTGTCTCCAACCAGGTTAAATCCAATAATCGTAGTTAATTTGGTCAATCAGTTTATTAGATTCAATATTTCAAAGTCACACACTGTCAATGCAACAGATCACTAATTCTAACCAATCCATTTGTTTGTACTTAAACACAGGGAAAATATATTTCAATTCATTATTAGGTTTATCTCATAGAAGCAATTTCCACCAAGTTTTAGCTGCTCTTTTAATAATGATTAGCCAATGATGAAAGCTATTTCATTTACTAGATGGAAGAATTTGCACTTTGTATTCCTAGTAGGTGAACAGTTTGAAAGTATCACATAATCAGACATTCAGCAACATATCAGGAAAATTGGATTGATTTAGCATATATGGATTTGCATTATTTAAAAAATGTTAATATGTCATTCCTGATTGTATTATATAAAAAAATCTGATAGTTTCTTTTTCTAAGTGGACNTCAACAGAAGTGCTTCTTTTATTTCACTTTAAAAGCAGAAAATTTAAAGAAAAAAAAATGTAAAAAATCTATATATTTTCCATGGCAACGGAATCTGATTTTCTAGTTATCTTTTTTTTTTTCTCAGACAAAAACATTTATTTTGAATTTTGAAAGTAATTTATATTTTCATGTAGTCCAGGCTAAATTAAAATTCAGATTTAAAATTTCTTAAATTTTAACATTTTTATTGGAAAGAAAAGTCAGATGGAATTGATGGTAAAGATTTTAGAGGTTTTCCAAAATGTAAATTCATTTGATAGTTTGATTTCAATCAAATAGTATACTTTGTATAAGCTTATACAATATATTAAAAAAACACAATCGTGTTATAAAATAGAAAAAAAATATTGAAATACACTTGAATGGTTTTATGAGACAGTCAGGGGCAAGAATAATAATCATAAGATGATTAAAAAAAGTAATAAGCTTTACAGTTAACAAATTAATACTTTGAATGAGCAGATTTATGCAAATTTAATTTATGCATTTTTGGAATAATGCAAATTTAAAATTGCTACAATTTTTATAATATGCAGTATTTTATTTGAATAATGCAGTTTAAACCCTTCAACTTCAGAGACACTTGAATATACCTGGAGCAGATCCTACATTGGAGCAGATAAAATACTGTAAATGTTTTCATCATTCACAGGAGTAAATAATTATAATATTTCTCTAAACAATGTACACAATGGAGAAGATAAATTTAATTCACTATATCCAGAAGCAATTATATAACAGTTATCATATGCTGGAGTAGATTATATCCTATCATATAATGAAGAAAAATATTAAAATATTTTCATCATATGATGGAGCAAAACAAAATTTACAATCGTACACAGGAGCAAATTATAAAAATGCTTCATCATATGCTGAAGAAAAATATTTAAATATTTCCATCATATGCTATAACAAATTCTAAAAATATTTTCATCATAAGCTACGCCAGATTCCAAAAATGTTATCAAATGCTGGAGTAGATTATAAAACTGTGTTTCATCATATGCTGGAGCAGATTATAAAAAATGGTTTTTATTATATGCTGGAGCAGATTGTAAAATATTTTTCACATATGCTGGAGCAGATTATAAAAATGATTTTCATCATAATTATGCTGGAGCAGATTGTAAAAATGTTTTTATGTTTTTCATCATATGTTGGAGCAGATTAAAAAAATATTTTCATCATATGCTGGCACAGATTATAAAAATGTTTTTCATCAAATGATGGCACTGATTATAAAAATGTTTTTCATCATATGCAGTAGTGGATTATAAAAATGTTTTTCATTATATGCTGGAGCGGATTATACAAATGTTTTTGATCATACGCTGGAATAGATTATAAAAATGTTTTATATCATATGCTGGAGCAGATTACAAAAAGGTTTTTCATCATATGCTGGAGTTAGTTATAAAAATATTTTTCATCATATGCTGGAGCAGACTATAAAAATGTTTATCATCATATGCTGGACCAGATTATTAAAATGTTTTTCATCATATACTGGAGCGGGTTATAAAAACGTTTTTCATCATGTGCTGGAGCAGATTATAAAAATGTTTTCATTATATGCTGGAGCAGATTATAAAAATGTTTTNATCATATGTTGGAGCGGGTTATAAAAATGTTTCTCATCATGTGCTGGAGCAGATTATAAAATGTCTTTCATCATATGCTGGAGCGGGTCATAAAAATGTTTTTCATCATATGCTGAAGCGGATTTTAAAAATGGTTTTCATCAAATGAAAAAGATTTAAAAAAATGGAGCAGATTTAAAAAAATGTTTTTCATCATATGCTGGAACATATTATAAAAATGTTTTTCATCATATGCTAGAGCAGATTATATAAATGTTTTTCATCATATTATTATTCTGGAACATATAAAAATGTTTTCATCATATTATAATGCTGGAGCAGATTATAAAAATGTTTTTGATCATATTATGCTGGAACAGATTATAAAAGTGTTTTTCATCATATTATAATACTGGAGCAGATTATAAAAATGTTTTTCATAATATTATGATGATGGAGCAGATTATTAAAATGTTTTTGATCATATTATAATGCTGGAATTAGATTATAAAAATGTTTTTCATTATATTATAATGCTGGAGCAGATTATAAAAATGTTTTTCATCATATTATAATGCTAGAGCAGATTATAAAAATGTTTTTCATCATATGATGATGGAGCAGATTATATAAATGTTTTTGATGATATAATGCTGGAACAGATTATAAAAATGTTTTTCATCATATTATATTCCTGGAGCAGATTATAAAAATGTTTTTCATCATATAATGCTGGAGCAGATTATAAAAATGTTTTTTCATCATATTATGATGGAGCATATTATAAAAATGTTCATCATTTGATGAAACAGATTATAAAAACATTTTCATAATATGCTGAAGATGATTATAATTTTGTTTTTTTCTCATGCAATGGATCAGATTATAAAATGTGATTAATAAACAGAATAGATTATAAAATGTTTTCATCTTAAACTGGAGCAGAATATAAAAATGTTTTTAATACACAGGAGCAGATTATAAAAATGTTTTCAGCATATGCGATTATGAAAAGCCTATCACAATATGCTGTCCAAGTGGATAATAATAATAATATTTTCATAATATGCTGGAAGATCATAAAAATATTTTCATCATACAATGGACCAGATTCTAAAATGTAATGGTATACTTGAGAAGATTTTAAAAGGTTTTTTTTATAATAGGTCAGATCAGATTATAAATGCCTATTTATTTTGCATAAGCGGAAAACATAGGCTATTGAGTTAAAATTCTGTTTCAGATGGCTTGTAAAAAGGATTTGCCAGTTTATGGTGCCTATAAATACCTATTTAATCCGCTAGTAAGAACACCTAAATAATTAAAAAGGCAAATATGGTCAACTTTTTTTTTAATCTTAAAAAAAATCAATTTTATATCAAATAATTGATTTTCAAATCTACATTTCCATCTTTAAAGTCCGTACAGCTATTTGCCACCAGATGGTGCTGAAATCATATTGAGTTTGTGTTTTGCAATAGTCAATAAGAATGCACCAACCAAACAATTAGTTTGCCATTTCTTCTTTGATTAACCAACATTCCCTTGGAGCTGGTAACTGCTTTGTAAACAAATGTACAAGTACCTAAAAACTGGAAGGCCCAACTCTCATTTTACCACATTTTTAACGTGCATGCTGTATTTTCGTCATTATGGAAATGGCTTACGGCAGTTGTGTCAAAATTATCAAAATCGATCAAAACCGATTATTTACCTCTAGATTATCATAGGGTTGGGGCATAGTGGATTTCACACAGAGTTGGAGTTAAGGCTCAGGGTAACAGTAATGTTAGGGTTGTAAATAAAAAAAATAAGGCTGCTATCCTTCTTGATCATGTGACTAAAAGCAAGTTAGTCCTTCCAGTTTCTATGCCTTTGTAACAAGTTACCAAGCATTGGTTCAATCTTTCCAAGCCAGGCTGTAATAGAGTGGGTGTTATTGAATGATAAGAGTGTTTGCCATTATAAGTTGCTTGTATGTTGCCTGCTTTGAAACTAGCTTTACTGTGCATTATACAGATAGAAAACAAACTATATAAACAGTGTATAAATAGAGAGGAGAATATTACTAAAATTTCTTGTTTTATGTTTATTGGTGAATTTATAGTGACTATTTCGGTCTTTTTACAGCTTATTTGGCCTATTTTAAGCTTTTTTTAGTGCCTACCACTCCTCATTCTATTTATCACACGATAGAGCAGATTATAAAATGTTTTTATCAAATGCTCAAACAAAATATAAAAATGTTTTCATCATTAATTGGAGCAGATTAAAATCATCATATGCTGAATTGGATAATAATAAAAAAATCATCACATGCCTAAGCAGATAATAATAATAATATTTTTATCATTTGTTAGTCCAACAGATTCTATATTTTGCAAAGTACAATAGCATTGAAAAAGACTTCAGGGTTTTAATGTGAAATCTTTCCCCTCCAAAGTTTCTGACTCGCAGCCGATTGTCTTTCATCACAGTCCTTTCTTCACACATACCAGAAAAATAAATCAGAATTTAAATGATTTGAATGTCTATCAACTCATCCTTTTATTATTTTCAAAGTATGGAAGTACACAGATTCTACTTTACTTCATCTGCAATCCCCAAAGAAAATGAAAAGACACTGAATGATGTGGGAGATTAATGTACTTCTGACTTTAATAGTAGACAAATATTGAAGCAAAAAAATATGAGATAGTTGAGACATTGGGATTGAAACAATAATACAGTAACTTCTTATCTATTTAAACAAAAGTGGCCAACAGTTTGCAATATATGGGTTTAAAATATTTGTAAAATAATCCAATAGACTTAAAAATGAAACAGCCAATTACCAAATTTTAAAAGTGAATCAGGAGATCAGGTAAGCCCATATAATAAATATGGTTATTATTAGCATTGATGTAAATTCCATTTTTAAAATCTAATCACTATAATTTATTTTACTGTAAAATTACTGAATTTTAATATATGCTTTAAGTTAACAATACCAATAATAAAATATTATTTAAAACTTAAGATATTTAAGTTTACATAACTTCAGATTCTTCTAATGTTAGTTCACACTTGTATTTATCAGTTTCACAACTTTTCCCTCTTGGTCGGATTACACTTTATGAAAAAAAATCCAAAGAGTCCAAATTAATCCACTCTGACCATAAAGTTTTCTGATATTGCTCAAATGTAATAACCTTTATTACAATCAATACCTCATCTGTTTTTAAGTTCTAATTGATTTTCTATGCTTGCGAACATACAGTATATGAAATTTATTGCTTCATCTCTGTAAATAGCTAACCACCCCCTTGAAATAGAATATTATTGACTTTTGCTTCAAAGATAAAAGCTGTAAATAAGCAAATTGGAACTATATTTATCACGAATATGATATCTTATATTATAGCAAATTTCTAATCATAAATGAGCTTATTTAAACAGCAAACTATCACAAGATTCTGAATCTTCTCTAATCATTTTATTTTTGCCAATAATCTTGTGAATCCTACAAAATACTTTATTTTTCCTACATTTGACTGCTTATTTGCCATGCCGATCTTTGTGGATGGTTGAATGAGTAATCAAATATGGGAGAAATGTTGACCTCTTACAATTACTGGATGATTTTGATATATCTTTATAGTATTTGTTCCTCGTGGCTTATGAATATATATATACACTGCAATAAATTCACATTATATGCATTGGCATACATATACAATAAATTAAATCCAAAATAATTAAAAATTGGAACACATTTTTAAAACGTAACAAATCCACAATATAAAAAAAAGAGACAAAATTTATTTTATGCTTACAATATGATAAATAGAACACTGGAATCAATTATTGTTTGTCAAGTAAAACATACAGTATAGTGATTTCATAGAGATGATGAATTGACATACTGACCTGAAGTGGTGACGGGATATTACGCACAATATAGGCCAAAAAAAATAATGTTTGGTCATTTTAATATACCGGTATAATTTTGCATTCTCAATTTTATATTAAAACACAAGAAGTTTAGCAACTTGAAGTAACATTAACCCCTTATTTGCGGAAGACGTTTATTACCGGTTTCACAGACAGTTCCAGTTTTGAGGAAGACGTTTAAAAACGTCTTAATGAGAAATATTAATATTTACTTTTTTGTTTCAGTTTAATAACTTTTAAATACCTAATTAATATATTTTTATGTTTTCTAAATAATAATTAATCAATATAAATATGTTAATTTACAGAATATA
>PXIH01S0005557.1:3370-16641 GCA_003024985.2 Euperipatoides rowelli | reverse complement strand
TGACATTTCAAGAACCAGCCCCAGGTTATAAGATAGATCTAAAGTGCTATGCTTAGATGCATAAGCACTGCATTTGAGCATAGTAGATAAGTAAGATAGATAGATCTAAGTTATTTTGACATAAATAAGCAAAGAAAAGGTCAAAGTAATTTAGAAAAGTTGAATGAAGAGCAGCAAATTTTCAATGGTTTCTTATTAATTTTTTCTTAAAAATTAGATTATACTTTAAAATTTTGATATTAAATTTAGATCCTAGGGGGCAGATGTTCTGCACTGGTTTAGCTAGTTTTATATCATAATAGAATACAGTCATCATTTTGTTCTTCGTATAAACAGCATTCATTAGAAAAAAATGGTTAAAAAAACCAAATCCATCTTGTACATGTGTAACCCGGGAAAAGAGGTTTCCCCCGGATTCAAACCAGTGACTGAAGGTATGTTGGAGTGCCTAGTCGGTCGCCTTTCAATGATAGACCAACCCCACAGGGCTAGCCACATTATTCCTTCTTTCATTGCATTTACAGTTTAGATTTTTAGTGCAAAATCAATTATTTGATTCATAACAAACCAGACTTTCTTTCTCATTGAAGGTTATACTGAAATAGTTTTATTATTGTTAATTAATAACAATTTCATTTTCAATAGAAATATCTGCCGAGCAATCTAATCCGCACTGATTACTAAAAACATCAACTGCTGATTGGTTAATGGTATATAAATGATCAAAAAGTGATCTAACAGGTCCATTCCACAGGATTGGGACATAGTTGTTTATTACTTAGTAGGAGCTAGGATTCAGCATTACAGTGACGGTTAGGAGTGAAAATAAAAAATATAAGGCTGCCAATCTTCTATTGTCATGTGAATACAGTCAAACACACACACACATAGTCCACATGGTGTTGTTTAGTAGTAATTCGTGCAGATAAGTTTGCTCTCCAGATACTTGAAAAGTCTCAAATAATTTGATTTATTGATTTTTTTTTACTTTTTATGAACGCTTTTATATGAATGAATCATAAAAGTACAGACACCTATTGGTTGATTTGTCTAAACCGTCTCAATTAGGCTACTAAAATAAGTTTGGAATGAGATACAAATATAATTCTCCCCCCCCCCCCTAAAATTACATAAAATATGATCGTAGTAATTTAAGTCAAAATAACACTCTGAAAATAAGAAAATATATATTTTAGATGACCCACACATTTCTATAGGAAAGTTTTCAGTTTCTTACATGGAGATTTACTAGTACAACTTATTTTTAAAATTTTATTGTATCTTAAAGCTACAAATAATAAAGTGATATTTAAAAGAAGCCAGCCTTTATAGACAAGTTTTTTTTTTTTAAATATACTGTATATTTATATTTAAATTTATTAAAGATTATTAATACTAGCAAATAAGCCCGTTATACAGGCATCTACCATTTTTTTTTGTTTAAGTCCTTTTTATGTAAGAGAAAACATCACATAAAGTTTCTAAAAACAGTTACCGTGCTGATCATTTAAGCCCGTAAACAAAAAAAAAGTTTTGAATGAGCCCATTAGATGTCACTGTTACAGGCTTCGGAACACCATAATATTCCAATTATGATATAAGACGGGAGACTATTGTACCATGGAACACCTTTTAGACATTATACAATTTTGGATTCTATATTTTTTCAAATAAATGGTACCATTTAAAAGACTATTTTAACCCAACTTAGGAAACAGCCTAATAAATTTCAAGGAAGCAAGACCTTGTGATAGTAGAGCTGTATTTTTTTGAAAATTGTTCCATGGTACAAGATGATCATGTACTTTGGAACATTACACCATGTACCTTGAAACGATCCTATTATTGAGCAAGGATCACTTACCTTTTATAAATATGCGCATGCACAAGTTTATTATTATAAATCAATAAAACAAATTAATCTAAATGTGTGAAGTCTATGTGCGTGAAAAAGTCACATTATTATTAGAATTTTTTCTTATTAAACAATAAGATATGGTACTTTATACTGTCATACGGATAAGAAAAAACAAATATTTTTTTCTTTTGAATATTTTGAAACATTAAAATATTTTTTGCAAATAGCAGCTTTTCATTTTTAAAAAATTAAATGGGCAGAGAAGGTATGGGGGTGGGGTGGTAGAAGGAGTTAGAAAGGGGGTTTTAACATAAGGGGTTATGTCATAGGGGGGAGGGGGTAACTAGGGCCCATTGTATTTAAATTTACAATGGGCTTTTCAGCTAGTATAGTATATAATTTCTAGTTAACAAAAGAGTCATACTATTTTAATTTATTGAATCAATTCTTTATGAAATTATATATTTACATGCAGAAAGATGTATAAAATTAACATGTAAAATATCAAAAAAATTATTTAACATTGTAATATTGCTAAAATCAACTTGAAACCATAATTGCTCTGCCACATAGCAGTTCCTATTTAATTAACTGGTTTAGGAAGTTTCAAAACTGTATCTTCATTGACATCAAATGTCTCTTAAAAATCAAAAACAAATTTGTTGTTCTCCTCAATGTTCTTATAGAATTTTATATTAAACTTGAATCCATTAACATATTTTAAAATGATTTTCCAACAAAATGTTCTGTTGGCCTTTTTCTTTGTGAATTGAACTAATATATGGTCTCCAACATCTAAATACACTGCTCCAAATTATTNTTTATTCTGCGGTGAGCTCAGTAATTTCTTTCCCAATGAATCCTGCAGAGATATTCCATCATCATCATCATCATCGGATATATTAAGATACAGGCATTCTTCCAAGCTATCATAACCACTCTAAAAAATATTGCGTTGAACAACTTTGTTATTAAATTTACTTGCAGCATTCCTTTTTTTTTTTTCAATTGTTCTACGTCCAGGTTTCTAATTTCTTCTTCGAGTTTCTTAATTTCTTGATGTTTTCTTTTTTGTTCCTTTTCTGGAAAATCTGTATTTGAGCACTAAGTATTTTTCTTGATTATCTGTAAAAATCTCAACAGAGAGCTTATAAATTTAATATGTCTGAACAAATTTACCAATGAAACTTCAAATAAATTACAGGCTTCTAAAGAAAAATTATTTTGTTACATGGGCCACTGACAGTTTCATCTGCTTTGGAGATGTCTTCTGGATTGACAAAAGCCCTGTATACACTAGTTGTACTGTACTTCTTGGTATGATTGTACTAAAAGCAATAGTTTTACTTATTGGCATGATTGACCTACAAAAAAAAAAATAACCAATCGTACCTTGGAACAGTGTTCTAAGGCACATGAGCATCTTTGTACCAAGATACTAGTGTTTTTTTTTAAATAGAACTATTGTATGCCCTATACTTATAAGTTATGCTAAGGTAGAAAAACAAATAGACATTGAAACTTAGTAAATTCTACAATAAAAGTGTAGGCTACCTAATCAGATCTTGAATTTAAAATTTAGGACATAAAACTAATTTTCAAATAGTTTACATTTTCACTGACAATTTTTTTTTTTAACAATAGAGAACACACATAGAATGCTATCATGCCTATTATAGGCGAGACTGTATTTAATGCATTTTCAACAAAACTAGCTCAGATTTTTCCAAAAGATGATGGCATATACTAGAGAAACAAAATTTGTTTCAAACACATACTCAAGGTACAACAATTTCATCTACACTGGGAAGCTGCAGTGTNGGCCAGGCTGCCCTTTGGGCCCACAGCTGAGAATGGTCAAGGGCCCTTGATCCCAGAGCCATAGCCGGCCTTTTTTAAATTTGATAAGCTTTGTTTTTTTTTAGTTGTAGGCTCATTTTGTTTCCATTTACCATCCCTATATAGTTCCCTGGTTTACCTTTACCAAGGTTATGGGTCCCCCATCCTATCATTCTGGTCATATCTATATAGTTTATTATGTATTTTGTTCAAACATTGGGGGGGGGGGCACTGGGACTACAGACCCATCAATCCCTTCAATGTGAGGGCCCTGCTTTCATGATAACTTTTATTTTTCGTTAATTACCTAAATAAAAAAAAAAAAAAAAAATGTTTAAAATTTTTTTTTAAAGGTTACCTGACCCCCTGGGCCCGCGGCGATCGCTGGCCAGCCGGCAGAGCCATGCCGACACTGGGAAGCAGGATTGACATTCTTTCTAACAATTTAATTAGCCTATTATTTCCTAAAGAAAACATTTGGATATTTAACTTATTCATATTACTATGGCAGGTGAATAATGAATAAAACTGATATTTTATATTATCTTTTTATAGTTGTTACTAGATGGCAGGAGCTTACCTCAGATTTTCTTTCATAAATATGACTATCTATGACATCTCTTGCTAGGCCAAAGTCGGACACTTTGCATAATTTATTTTCTCCCACTAAGATATTTCTAGCTGCCAAGTCTCGATGAAGAATCTAAATTTAAAATCAAAATTTTAATAAAAGGTAAAAAATGAAATCAAATATTAGTTAGTCCTCACAAATAGTTTTTAACATTTTTTTTGTTAAAATTAATTGAATGTAAAATTATAAGTACATCCATGTTATTTTTATTATTTATTTAAACTGATTCTTGAAAATTACAATTAGATTTATTTACTTGTGCTCAGAAACAAAATAAATCCACTAAGGAATGATATGGACTAGGATAATACTGGACACATTCATTCAGATAATACTTAATTAAAGGCTTTTAAGGATTGCTTCCCAGATGAAACCCAAGTATCAAACATATTTGTAAATATTACGGTACCCTTAAAATACAGATCAATATTCCTTCCTAATATTGCTGCATTACGACACAAGTTGAATTAAGCTCCAAATGTAGATATTATTGGAATCAAATATCTAAAGCAAAACCAACTTACTCCTTTAGATGATAGATATTGCATTCCTTTAGCTACTTGATATGCAAATGATGTAAGATCACGTGATGAAAGTGTTTTACTATTAGAATGCAGATTACCATAATAATGTCCGACTCTGCTGTCACGGAGATAAGTTTGAAGTTTACCATAAGGCATGTGTTCCATTATTACAAAAACTGGATCTAAAATAAGATATAAACATGAATATCTTACAATTTTTAACTCACTATTATTACTAACAAAACTTGATACAATATTTATATAAGTTAGAAAGTTCTTTTTGCTTACCATTCCAACCATTATATTGAAAAAACGGACATAGTATAGAATTTAATTGCTGGCGTGATACAATTTGTATTGAACTAAATGGGAGGATTGCATTATGGTAATATTTTTAGCCTTTTGGATTTGTATATTTACAATAAAAACAATAATAGCAATAATAAAACAACAATATTAAATATTAATAGTAATAATAAAAATATCATTAATAGCAATAACTAATAATAGCACTAATAATAATATAATAATAACAATGACGAAGAGAATGAAAATAATAATTAATAATAATGACAATATCACTAACAATGATAATGTTTATTAGCATTTGTTAACGGTAAAGCCACTTTTATAGAAATATTGTCAATAGAATAGATAAACAAAAATTATATAAAAAATATAAGAATGAAAATAATATAAAATTACAGATTAAATAGGCTAATTAAGGAAGTAGACTATACATATTTGCAGTATAATTCTAATCAATTTTGGACAAAATTAAATACATCTGTAGCTTATATTCCAAAAGGTGACAATTTATATTAGTTTGAAAGTATGGAGAATCTATATATTATTTTGTTCTTTTTGTAATTTGTTCTGGTGAACTCAATAAAGAATATATTGTCAGTTTACAGGGATTTATTTTGTATAAGAATTCTGACCTCTGAGAGTAATATGGCTGATTTAATATAAAGTTGATATCTCAATAAAGGAAATTGAGATCAGATCTCAATTTTCTCTTATATAGCGGCATAAAGTTGAAATATTAACATAATTGTTTACAATGAGTACCTGCATCTGTAATATCTAATTTAAAGGCAAATAATTTTAGAAATCAGAATTGAATGGATGTCAGTTGTTTACTATTTAGTTGGGTACAGTTGTTCAAAATTGGATATCCATATTCCAGCTTAGGCAATGCTAATGCATTATACATTTGTAGGATTGCTCTGGGATTATTAAATTGAGAATATGTTCTCTTGAAATAACCCTAAGTTCTAGAAATTTTTTTACATGGAATCCAAAGCTGAAATCTGATGTATACCATATACCCAAGTCTTGGGCAAAGCAAACACGATTGATGTTAGAACTGTTCAAAAAATAATTGATGTCATCTCATATGCATATCCAAAGTTTTCTGAAGGGAAGGGGGGGGGGGCTCATTTGCACATTCAGCTTTTTGATGATGTAATTTCCAAAGTTTGCCAAAGACAAACTTTGGAAATGTTCCTGAATATTACTGATAATGTTTTGAGGAATTATTTGCAATGTATTTTGGGTATTTTTGAAAATTCCTAGATGGCGGCCTTTTATTTTTTTATGAGCTTTTGTTCAAAATGAATTCTAGGTATTATGAGCTATATATATAATGTCATTCGGATCTTCAGAACGATGTGTGATCTTCTTGGAACTTTTTTAGCTTAATTTTTTTTTAATATTTTGTAGTGGGTACAAAACCCACATGACCTCTTGTTTGTAATTTTTGCCAAAGTGCCATACTCCCTTTCAGACAACCTATGACTTTGATCTTCGGAATTAGGATATTAGACATGCATGACATCATGCCTACTGATTTGGAACTGGATGTTA
The DNA here is from genome assembly GCA_003024985.2 of Euperipatoides rowelli. NCBI lineage: Eukaryota > Metazoa > Onychophora > Udeonychophora > Euonychophora > Peripatopsidae > Euperipatoides > Euperipatoides rowelli. Next base: position 9,920 of record PXIH01S0005557.1, on the reverse strand, counting down.
CATCATTAAAATGTGCAAATCGTGCGTGAAGTACTTCACTTTTTTTTTTTTCAATTTTTATCATTTTCTGATTTTTGTTGAAGTACCCTATACACCTATGATGTCACCGGGTCTTGCTCTTTGGAACATAATATTAGATATCTGATTTTGAAATGAATGTGAGGTCATTTTGTGCAAATTGATGTGAGAAGTACTTAGCTTTTTTAGCTTAGCCCTAACCTATACTTCATTTAATTGATTTTTCCTGTATTTGGGTCGTTCCAAAAACTAAACTCTATGACATAACTTCCTGTTTGATGTAGAATAAGAAAATTAGTAGGATCTTCAAGAATTTCACATGTTAAAATGAGAAAGACAGACTTTTTTGTAATCTCAAACAAAGACTGTAGGGATTATTAGAGCTACCTACTAGACCACATAGGGATCAGTTAGAGCTCGTGTCCGACCTTTGCCCTGCCTAGCTCACACAGCATGTTCTTTTGATAACATTCTATCTTACCTATATGTTTCCATAAACTGTTCACTTTTTTAAAGTGATTTATTTTTTGTAAGAAGGGAAAGATTTCATGAAAACCTAGAAATAATTTCTTTTAATTAAGTTAAACTCAAATAAATCATATTCATATAATGTATAATTGGCTCCAGTTTAATAAAATTCTACTGTAATTATATTTAATTTATATGTGCTGCCTTGAAGGATTAAATTTGCTCATTATTACCTGTGAAAAATTATCTCAAGCCTACACGATCATCCTTTGATGAAAAACTTATTGAACAATATTTTAATGACAGTCTTGAAGCACTGTTAAATAACAAGAATTTCACCAGATTGACACCACAAAGAATAGTAGCAATGCTACATGATGGAATAGTCAATAATAAGTAACAAATATTCTACTCCTAATCTATATCTTAATTGGAATATGATCGTGTAGTCCGAAGCCAGTAACAGCACCATCTGACGGGCTTATTCAAAACTTTTTTTTTTTTTTTTACAGGCTTAATAGATCGGTGTGGGAACTATTTATAGAAACTTTAAGTGGTGTTTTCTCTTACATAAAAAAGGCTTAAACAAAAAAAATGGTTGCTGCCCGTCTAACGGGCTTATTTGCTAGTTATATATTAAATCAAATACAATCAAATCTATTTTTGTTTTTCCAGTGCATTACCTTCATCTGTACAACATCCAAGGAGTTGAACTACATTAGGGTGAGGATCCAAAAGTTTCATTACTTCTAATTCACTTAATAAATCTTCTTTTTCTTTTTCAGTAGCATTCTCTGAAATATAAAATAACTTTCAAATTAAGAAATAAACCTAGTGACCTATCAAAGAACTAAAAAAATGAAACCATTAAATAAAGACTGAATAATACATGCTGTTAACTAAACACTATTAACCAAATATAAACTAATAAAATTAATTCAATTTTATTTGATATCTTTTTTAAAAAAAATATTTACAGAATGCATTTTTTCAAAGACATTAATTATATTACAGTAAACTTGACGACATAATATAATGTAAATAATTTAGTTATTAATAAAAAGGGATGCTCAATATAAGTTCAAAGGATGCCAATATGGGTTCGACATGGACTCAAACATTTTTAACATGCATTAGAGAGAAGTTTATTTGTGTTAAAAGTATAAGAAACATTGACAATAATTAAGTCGAGAGTGCAATATATTCTTATACCATTTTACAGCATCATTAAGTGTTGAGAAATTAGTAATTATTCATGACCTTCAATAAGCTAATGAATCAATTTGCCATTGAATTGGTTCCAGCTCACAAAATTGATTGAGCTGATCTGAGAAGCACTTTTGAAACCATGTAAAGAGAAAAGATATCTTACTTTCAGATAGTAAACGATGACGATGATGTTTGACTTCTGTAATCTTCCAATATCTCACTTTTTATGCGAATATGAAAATGAGGTACAAGTGCAAGAATAAATGACGATGTATACAATATAAAATGTTAGAAAGTGACTGCAGGTTGTGCTAAAATTTAGCATTTTTATTGCTAAAAAGCTCATTTTACCACAATTCATAATTTGTTAATTATTCATGTTAATAACCAAATGGATTGCTTGACTTGATACTAATTATAAATTTTTTATAAGTTTTTTTAAATTTGAATCATCACATTTTATGCCAAATAATTGTTCATTCCTCAAGCAAGCAATTTGTGTTGCATGCAATTTAATTATTGTAAATCCCTGAAATTAAATAATTATTATTTTAGTTATACTTAATCCCTATAGATGGCAGACATAGATTTATGTGTATTTTGGTATAAAAATGCTTGTTTAATTAATCAATTTGTTATATTTGGTCCATAAATACATAAAATTTTGACTTTTATGCCAATATGTAACAAATTATCAAACCGGCATATGATGTATTTTACCAGAAAAATCTCACACGGATTCCAGTAATAGTAGTTGTCTGGTTGTCAGACCAGACGCGTTTCCTACACAGACCAATCAGAATGTAGATCAGTGATTCAAAGCTTTATTTTTTATTTTATTTGCAGTCGGTGGTTTTTATAAAGGCAACTCGAAACAAACACATGCAGGCTGAAAATAAACCTTTAACAGTTTTTATTTGCATTAAAAAGTAAATCTCTAATAATATTTAAGAAATATTATTAAAAACTTTGAAAATAATAGTTAACAATTTGTTCTTATCATGTCAAGTTAGTAATGTACCAAACACAAAGGCTTTTTTTTCCCCCTTAAAATTGATTTCAACTTCAATCCCAAGAATTATCTCAAAATTTTATGGATTTTTTATTGATGCGAAGAAAGTAACTTTTTTCACTGTCCTTTTTTTTTCTTCTTCAAAACTTTATAAACACTTTTGTTAACTAGTTTTCTAATCAATAATGTAATGAAGTCATGACTAGCATCTGGATCCCAGATATGCATTTTCCTTTAGCAAGATTTTATTCTTTGGCTATGTCAATTTGATGTCATAGAGCATTTATATTTTTTATAAACATAGTATAAACTTGCGAATATTTATATGTTTTAGATAAAATATTCCAATTTGATGAATTAAACAATTATTTTGGTCAAAACTAAACGTAAATCAATTATAAAAAAAAAACACTGATAAACAACTTTAAGGGGATAGAGGATATTTGGGGGTTGGGAGACAGATTAAATAGATGAATTGCATTGGGATGGGCTAAAATAAGGGATGTTGCTGATGTTATAAAAATGAATGTTAAGGGGGGAGGAATTAATTATTTTGGTGGGAACAAATGAAATAGAGGTTTCAGAGGAAGGGGAAATATTGAAGTATATGGAAGATTTATTGGAACTAAATATTAGAAATAGCAAAAGAGTGTAGGTATTTACCTAGGTATGATAGGTGAGGTTAATACAAAAGTTTGGAGTTATGTAAAAGGAATGGAATAAGATTTCTGGATTTGGGGAATGCATTGAGAAGGAAGATGTATAGGAGAGATGGGGTGCATTTGAATAAGGGAGTAGAAAAGTATCTGGGAGAATGTTTAAATGGCATATAAAAAAAGGAGGTAGGAGGGGTTGGACTGAGTAACAAGGAGGGGATAAAAAGAGAGATAGATTGAAGGAGAAAGAGAGGACAGGTAGTTTAAATATTAATTTTATGAATATGTAATGGGTAGAAGGAAAGAGAAATGGGAGGGTTTAAGGGATTATGTATAAAGGGAGTTATTGATACACACTTAAGGTATGAAGTGGAATCTTTTTTTTTGGAAGAGAGTAAATGGTTAGGGAGGAATATGGAGGGGTTTGAAAGAAGGGAGGGGGTTTAGATGATGAATTTTGTAGTAGGACAAGGAGTAATTTGTAAGAAAGATATTTGGGTAAAAGGGAATTTAGGAGAGTCTAATTTAGCATTGGAGTGATATATCTGGCAGTTAATGGGAAAGAGAATGAGGAGTGGAATAGATAAATTTATAATTGTATGTTAGACTATTTTTAGATGAAAAAAGAGGGTTTTAAGATATTAATAGGGTGATTTTAATGGGCATTTGGAGAAATTAGATGGGTTAGATAATGGGAATGATAGATTATTAAGAGAATTTTGTTTTAAATCCAATTTGGATATAGGGAATTTATGTAAGAGAACTTACATGGAGCTAGAGGTACACAAAAAAAGGTTATAGACTAAATTGATTGAGAGATAGAGAGAGGTAGAAAGTATAAAAATTTGGGATGAGGATGAAAAAGGATGTGAATCGGATAATTTACTTACCATAATGATAAGGAGTTTTAGAAAAATTAATTATGTGGGGTGTAGAATATTTAAGGGAGGATGGTATGTAAGGAAAAAAAATGGACTGAATTTAAAAATGAATTTAAAAAAAAAGAATAGGAAAGGTAGAGGAATAAATTATGATATATTTAGGAAATGTTTGAATGATTCAGCAGAAACTAAATTAGAAGCAAGAGCTGGGATAAGGAAAAATAGAAAAGGATTTAAAAAAGGTATATGGGATAATGTCATTAAGCTGTTGATAAGGAAAAGGAAAGAGGCTAATAGAGTATATAAAAGTATTAAGAATGGGGATAATGTCAAAATAATAAAGGGGAAATGGAATCAGATGACCCACCAATGACCAAGGAAAATAAGAGTATGACAGATGAAAGTTCTGTGTCCCCCAGAGATGACTCTTCACAGAGAAAAAGTATCTGAGAGAAAATTTGAAAACACTCAAGAGATAAAATAGAGACTATAGAATTGGGAGTGATATTTTTTTTGTAGAGTGTGTGGAAAGCAAAGGGAGAGGGGAGATTAATAAGGAAGTAATGTAGTGTGACATTTCATTTAAATTTTATTGATTTCATTTAATTTTAATCAGTTATTTCCATTTATAAGTGTTTTAAATAATTATTACTATCTGTTATAAATGCATTAATTTCAGTCAATATTGTTTGCTATAATGTAATGCCATCTAGTGCCTTAAGGATATACCTTGTAAGGGCCATGATATCCATGAGTTTTATTAAGATAGTGGCAACCGACCAGGTAAATAAATGTGTTCCTATATAGTTTATATTAATGTGTGATATTGACACCATTATAAAATGTACATAACATGACGCATTAAAGAACCTTACAGTGATTAGGCAGTGCAACTTCACATGTGTATTGTGATTGAATGTTATCTACATACTGAGTTGCCGATAAAGTAGAATCCAAATATGCTGATTACAGTTTGTCAAAGGGCTCTGGGATTAGGAGTAAATATGGGGAAATGTCATGTACCTATCTTGCTTAAATATATAAATGTCCCTGCTATTGATGTCTCCTGACAAGAAATGTGTATACATCAAAGGGTGTCTTTTTCTTGGCTGGAGTAGCTAAGCTGAAATAATGTCTGGCACAGTGAACAATGAACATGTGTATTTGTAATTTATATTTATAATAAAGTGGTAAGAGAGTCAGTAGGAGAATAAGCCTAAATATATAATAAAACTATGATAATCTACAGAATCGAATATGGGATAAGGTACCTGTTATTAAAATGAAGTCATAATAGTTCATTGGATAACGGCAACTGTTTACTAGAGGCCATATCGCAGTATCGGTATAGGGCTAGCCAGATGGCATGCAGCTTTGGTATTACCAATAATATAGCAATGACCATATGGTCCTCAGCTTCTGTTATAGTTTTTTCTGTTATAGGAGTAGGGGATTATAGACAACTTCCAGTCTCGAAAGAGACTGACTAAAAAGTTAGACTGACTAAAAACTTTGATATGTATGTTCTAAGGCAACAAGAATAGTTTAATTAGGAATATAGCAATTAATAATAATTAGTTGTATTTTTTGTATTGATTATTGCATAACTATTGGCTCTCTGGATGTGCATACATTATAATATTTCTTTACTGTATATACTTTAAGTTTATACAGTATACATTGGGCTATATGCGTATGTGTTTTAAATATCATACTATAAGATACATTACACGTGTTTTTGTGAAGCTTATTCATATTACAATATAATAATGAGTTACATTATGCATGTACGCACATTACAATGAATTATAATGATATTTGAATATATACAGTATAAGAATATAACATGTAGACCAGTGTTTCTCAACCTTTTATCATTGCAGACCGGCCGGACCGACGGATAATTTTATGTAGACTGGTAGTCTAATTATATGAGACAATGAATTATGTTTACTTTGTAATTGTAACATTTGCAGTGCGGCAGTGGTGATTGTCTGATTTGTCTCTAAATGTGACAATAGCATCGTTAAAATTTACAATCACAGTTGCTTGAATGATATATGTCATATTAAAACTTTATCAGTCATTGTTTATGACTTTATGAAGTCATTAATTAGTTTTTTTTAACTCATCTACTTTAATATTAGGTCTATATCCTTACTCTCATCATTTAATAGTAATAACTAACATTGATAATGCTGTAATAATAATAATAATAGAGCGATATAAAGATGTATTTTTTAATTATTTTTTTTTCAACGGATATTTTAATGTGGACCGGTAAAACTTTTCCACGGACCGTCACT
>PXIH01S0005556.1:2209-17472 GCA_003024985.2 Euperipatoides rowelli | reverse complement strand
TACTTTTTTCCATGAAATTGACTTAATTCCTATTACATTGAGTCAAAACAGGAATTAAAATCATATTTTTTATTTAGTAAATAATTTATCTAAACATTGGGTGGAATATATAATTTTTTTAAAAAGTTTTATGCCAAACATTAATCATTTATTAATGACAGAATGATTTCTAATACACAGAACTTGTAGAGAAATAGAAAAAAATCAATTAAAATTGATCAAATAAATTTCTATTAGTTAGCTATAAAACTTTTAACAAAATATGTTGATTACAATTTATTTTTTAAATTTAACACTTGTAACATTAATTCTTATAAAACAAAGGGTTTATCATTCATTAGAGAAAAAAATTACTTTCAAATCAAAATTGTCATCTGTCTGAATGGAAAGAATGAATCAGAAAATTAATTGATTGCAAAACTTTTTTTTTTGTTTAAAAACAGCATAAAATAATTTAATTTTAATGTTTTATCCAGTGAGTGGAAAGTCAATTGTTCATAACCCAAACATAATGTTTGTAAACAAGTGTGGTGCTTGGCGATAACGGCTCTTTAAATTGAAAAAATAAAATGCAGCTTTTTTTAAACTATATATATATATATACAGTATATATATATATATATATACTGCATATATATATATATACCGGTATATATATATATATATATACGGTATATACCTGAAACATTGGTATGGTATCAAATGGCTTTCATTTTACAAATAGAATAATGGGGAGAATCGTGGTTAATGCTTCGTAAGTTTATTAAATGTTTTTAAAATATTTTTTTAGTTGTAGGAATGATGAATACTCATTTTGAATGGAACCAATGTAAAATAAATGCAATATTTTTTAAATAATGAGTATTTTATTACTTTTTTTTTTACTGATTCGAATAATGTCCAATTTCTGTTATTTGTATGTAGTTAATTAATTGCAGCAGTTTAGGAACGTACATAGAATAGGATCATTTCCATTATACAGTATATTACCGTAATAACTAATTACTTTTATATAGAAATTCAGTAAATCTTTGACAAATATTATTGTTGTTAATTCAAGCAATGAAGAATATGCCATTATTTTATTCTATAAGGACTACAAACCTTTTAAGGAATAGCCGTATACTTTTAAAATTGTAATCTATTTTTAAAACATGTTAAACTTATTGTATTTTAGGGAATACATACAATATGAACATTTCCACTAAATAATACTTAATCACTTCTAGCAGCATTTATAAATTAATTAAAATGATTCAAGAAAAAAATTTATAATATTTTTTGTTTATAACAATGGCCATAGACACTTTATGAAATAGCCATAAATCTAAAAATGTGGTATTAAAACAGGAAAAATAGTGTCAAATGTTGACATTCTACTATTGAATGTCTGTTTCTGAAGTCATTAATGGTTTTTTAAATTAAAGTTTTATTGTATTAAATGATTGTTGCCACAAACATTGCAATATTTCGCATAATAATTACGAAGAGCAAGAGGCATACAGTACCTGACTAAGAAATGTCTTAATTTCCTATATAGGGTGAGAAATAATTACTCACTTATTCAAGTCTAAAACTCTTAAAACCTTTCGCAATATCAAACTCAAAGTATCTATTCAACAGTTTATCAGGTTCAATTTATTATTATATAAAATTTTATAAAATATAAGTTTATATTACAATTATCATATACCGGTAATTAAATTTTATAATAATGTATAAATAAATGAAGCAAATATGTTTTACATTGTACGCCTTGTGCAAAATTTCTCCTACTGATTTTGTCAATCGACTCATTTCATTGTTTCTTAACTAGTTTTACATTCAGGACTGTCCTGAATTACTTTTTTTTTTCCAACATTAATAAACTGCCATTCTAGTTTTTTGTAAGCAAATATTCAATATTAATTTTTTACATCCAGTTGTAAAGTTTGATTTTGGAATGCAAAATAAATTTGCTTTATTTCTTTTATATGGAATCATTGTAGAATTCTTCCTAATAATAATTTAAGTAAAAAAAAAAAAAATTCTTAATAGACTACTTTTAGGTTTTGAAGTATTGGTAACCAATTTTCAACATAAAAAAATTATAAACTACAAAATCAGAAATTTTTGTATGTACAGTGTATTCACAAGTTGTAAAAATGATAATTATAAAAAAAAAAACCCTCCAGCCTTAATTTTTTTAGCTGGGTTGTGCAAACTACTATGTTCAAATAGTATCTCAATCTGAAATTAAACATTAAGTAACTGATTACAATTAACAGATGCTAGTAAAGTTATTTTGAATTTACTTGCTGTAAGGTAGACAAAACAGAAATGTCAATTACTTAAATTAAAAATAAAAAAAACATTCTATTCATAATATGCATAAATTTTGAACACCAGGCTACTTTCTTTAAATACCAAATATTTTTGATTAAAAATTAAAAGAAAATGTCTGTTGATATAAACTTGAAAGCAAAAAGTAGACGAATCTTTGAGGGCTCCAAAGAAAATGGGTGAGTCTAAAGAGATTTAAAAAAAAATGCATTATTTGGATTAATAAAAAAAGATTAGTCTTTAAATCATTCTTTAATTGGAAATCAAAAGTGAATTTATTTCTATTGAAACCAAATGAATAATAAATAATAGGCTTTATACAGTATGAGCTAAGCGAAAGAAGAGGAATTTACTAGGTAGTGGTGTTATCAGAAAAGTTTTACTCGTTAGCTTTGTATTCCTCAATTTACAAGTTATACGACTTAAAAATCCAATACAATTATAGTTGGAGTTATTTAGGGTGACCGGATTTTAAGAATGTAAATCAGGACAAGATTTATTGAAGCGGGCGGTGAGAGGAAATGGTTATTTGAGTTGAAGTCTTCAAAAATTATTTTTTTCAAAGAGATGAATTTGAACAATTTTAAAGCAAAATATTTCTAAATATATAAAATTGGCAATTTCCTGTATAAAAGAGAAAATTTTTCCTGTCTTTCTATACAAATCCTCAGTTTACATGGCAGGATCGTGAAATTTTACAGAAGGGCTTATTAAAACATGGCCGAGGCAACTAAAAAATTTTTAAATCAAAATTAATTACGGTTAATTTTTAATTAATTAAAAACTGTTAAAATACCGGGCCAAGCCGTGTAGTTTCTATACAAATTGACAGTTTAAAAGCGTAGATCACGCCGGGTAGTTTAGATCGTGAAATTTTACAGACGGGTGTATTAAAACACGGCCGAGGCAACTAAAACAATTTAAAATCAAAATTAACCCTTAAAATGCCGGGCAACGCCGGGTATTCAGCTAGTAGAACATAAAAGATAGACAATAAAACAAATTTGTAAAAAATATTTATAAAAATCTATTATAGACTGATATTCCTTTTTGGATGAAGGCTTCATCATTGAACAAAAGTTTTATTAGGCTTTTTTTTTTCAGGTGTAATTTGATATGTGAAAAGCACATTTTTTTTCTTTTCAATTAGTTTAAAAGAGGTGTAGATAACATGGTGTTATGGCCTGGTAAGAATAGCTATGTATTGTATCATACGTTGACAAATTAGTCAAAAGATCTCTTTTTTGCACAGTTTTTCTTGTTCTGATGTTCGTGAAAATCAATGATTTGAATTGTATTTTTATCCCGGGTGGTTAAAACATTATAGCTGTAGCTGATTCGATAGTCTCGATTTCATTTAACTTAGAGAATGGCTGAAAATTTTTTAAATTATTTTTATTAGTATACTTTATAAATCTTGAAACTAAATTTGTTTTTGTACTACGGTAATTTTATTATACTATATATAACTTACCCATAAAATTTGTACAAATAGAAATAAGCCATATGAAATGTTTTTATTCATTTTTAACAAATATAATTTTAGGCTATTACATTTTGCATCACATTAAAATCACTTTAAGGTGCTGAATTTTAAATAAAGCAGATATTTTTCTACCTTGGACAAAGGCCATGGCACAGGAACGATTCCTGGAAAATGTGAACATGTGGCCACCCTAAAAAGTAACACTATTAAAGTAAGCTGTTTATTGTACTCAGTTGCCACCCATTTTTTATTTTAAAAATAAATTATTAAAAGCACTAAGGTAATTCTGAATATAATTCATGTCACAAATCATTAGTTTTATTTCAGTGAGGAAAATATTCAAGACTATATTATTTAACTTATCCTCGATAAAATTGTATTCCAATTTAAAAAAAAACAACATTTTCTTAGATCCATGGGCATTTCAGTCCTATTTAGTATAATCCTTTAAAAAATTGTCTAAAATACAGTACACTGAAAGCTAAAGAAAATATGATAATGTAAACCATGTTATATACTGTATGTCCTAAATCTAATAATTGCCTGCTTATTTTTCATTCCAGCAACCAAATAGTTTTTGATTATATCAAATATCGGAATCTTCATATTAAAATAGTAATTTGGTAACCATATTAATTAAACTTACAATAATTCAATATTTTTTTTTTTGCTTGCCTGTAGCATGAAATAAATTATCTTTCCGATATAATGAGTAGCTAATTGCATGGGAAAATGGGCAGCTTGATTGGTGGATTTACAGTAACTCATGTGATGTAAATTGTCCCATGAAATAACCACTGTTAATTTTCTTTGTGCATTCCATTTTTTTTTTACCAATAAAATAATTTGTATATCAAATTTCTTGCTTAATATGATCATTCTAACCTTTGGGCACTCTTAATCAGAGGTCGGCCATTACTGTGCAAAGTTTACATCTCGGACTTTATTACAGTGCAGCAATAAAAATTGTAAGCTGTTTACTAATCAATTATTTCAACTAATTAAAGTAGGCTGAAGATTAAGACTAGTAAACAAAAAAGAAAATTGTCGATCCATGCAGTGTTATCGCATAAGTTTGCAACTCGGAATCGAGTTACTATTGGATTTCATTGAGTTTACATGTTTGTTATGGCTGTTGAATATTTTTGTAAAAAAGGAAGAAGCTTGCATTTATTTAAAAGATTGGAAATACAATGTGAAATTAATCAATATTCACCTTTATTTCTGATTAAAATTATGGAATCAATATAATGTTATAGAAGATCTTGAGATAATTCTGTCAAATCATAGCACAATTGAATCGATTGCTTGGAGCATATCTAACAATTTGGAAGTTCATCAATTGTTTGAAACAATAATGAATATTGACGATTGTTAGTGTTGAGCCATTTCATACCAAGGAAACAAAGTTGACCAAGGCTGCTCAATTAAAATTCATTGTCTTTCGATACAATAGGAAACTGATACATTCATTCACTTATCGCAGAACATCCTATAAAATCTAATAAATTTAAACTGTAATAATATGAATGTCATCTTTTCTTGTCTGATTTTTTTGTTATTTATGTCAATTAATAATTTGTTATCATCTGTAGTTATAATGAATTAATTGTATACATATCGTATGTTATGTCAAGATGGCTATGCTCGGCTATTAACTTTTGCACAGTATTGTCTGCACGGTAAAATGACTTACCTGGTGGTGTTTGCCCGGTTAATATTTTCCCACTAATGGCCTACATTTCTCGTAATTTTATTAGGCAAGAAATTTGACTCGATCCTATTAGTGCTAAAAATTGAATTTGACTAAAATTATTGGTAATCCCATATAGCACTAGTGGCATCTATATAAAATGCATTCCATTTTTTTCAGTTCACTGCTTTATGGTTTGATGTTCAAATTATATTTTTTTGTGTGTTCATTTGATTTATAATTTGAACTTTTTTTTTGTCGATTTGGTTTCAAAATTCAGAAAGTTTTCTCGATTTTGTAAAGTGAACTAAGCTTATCTCAGAAATAAAAATAGGATATATTTGAATATGTAATAAATATGATCAGAGTAGCATCTTGTTACTTCTTAGGACCAATCAATGGACTATGCTATACTGTATATTTTGTCTGTCATATCTGAAATATAGTAATACCCTGTTAGAGCTCTATTATTTTACAATTGTTATGATCAAATAATTTTTTGTTATTGCAAGTAATTTCTGTAAAAAGTTGACTTAAAACCCTTCAGCTTCATAATGGTAAAACGTTTTTTCTAGAATAATTCTAAATGTAGCCTATAGATCCTGTTTTTTTAAAAAAAGATCTGTATATACAGTACATTTATTTGGAGATCTTTATATACTTTGAAATTTTAAGAAGAAAAAAAAATGGATGTGTTTGCAATTTTTTTTAAAAAAATCTTTTTATATTAAAAAATGGCATTTTTATTGTCACTGTAAATGTGTTAAAAATAATGATTGCAATTTTTTTTAAATAAATTGTTATGCAAATATAGAATACGGTACTTACTGATTTGGTGTGTTATTCCATTGTAGTTTCTTTTAAAGACATTTTGAAATACTGTTGATTTTTAAATACTGTAGATTAATGTTAAATCCAGAATGCAGTCAACCAATCAATTTATATCACATATTTAAAATTACCAGCACTGGTAATTTTAAACCATTACTCTCTTACCGGTAATTACTAGAACATTTGAGGTTAGAGTTATGTCATTTCTAAAAAAATATTTTTTTCATTCTCAAAACTAAGAATATGTACTGTATATATTTTTCGAGACTCTCCTTAATAGCTGCATAATCTTCTAGAAGCAGAAGCCAGTGTATCCTTATATCAACTTTCTCCACAGATCCTCCCCAATGAGCTGAATGACATAATCTTTACATTTAACAAAATTCAGATCAAAATATTCTTTAGCTTTGACATCAGAAAGTTCTATTCCAATATATATGTTGTTCTTTGGGTAATACAGTCCAACCACTTTGTCCTTTCCAATTAATTCTACCACACTGAGTACTATACCACTCACATTCAATTGTGGGTCCTTAACCTCATTGTATAACGTTTGTATAAACCACTTTTCTCCATAGTATTCTTAAGTTTTCTATCCCAATAATGTATTGTATTCAAAAATTTTATGTATCTATCTGGATAATCAGTAGCAGTCTCCAAAACCTTATCAAATTTCAATAAGCCATTACCTAAATTAACGAACCATTATATTTTTGTACTAGACCATTGTTAATATCTTCGCCATCTTGCCCGAGACTTGAACAACGTACTTTTATAATAAAAGTTTGAAAATTTCCTGCAGCTTTTATCAAGTAAATTATTGTTTGCCATCCACAATTGAAGGTATTTTTTATAGTGGAGCTGTCCTTCATTAACAAATAAAGTTTTGATCTCTTCATAATTGCTTCTTCATTTTATAAAAAGATGATCTTTGTGTACAAAAATTAAACTCCGTTTCTTTAGAAAATTCTTATCCACTAATTTTTTTTCTTAAGAGGTTGAAAGCAATTGCTTTATTCAATAATATGCTCTTCAATGGTATCGGAGATTTGTGTCATTGGAGGCTGGTGTTTAGCTGTTCCATTTCATATACTGGTAGGATATACTGTACCTAATTTGTTTAGCCTGAAGTGAGGGGACAGCAACACTTCAACAGATAAAGATGGGGGACTGTTCCACCTCCATTCAAGCCCTGGCACCCCTAACTTTGCCGTTACTACATAGAAATTATTACACATTTTAAAGCGGTTTATCTATGCATATTTCAACTTCATTGATTTATGTGTATTTTTGTATAAAAAATGCTTGTTTAATTAATCAATTTGTTATATTCGGTCCATAAATACATCAAATTTGACATTTATGCCAATATCTGTCAAATTATCAAACCTACTTATGACGTATTTTGCCAGAAAAATCTCACGTGGATTCCAGTAACAGTAATAGTGGTTGACTGGTTGTCAGACCAGAATAGGGCCGTTTCTTTCACAGACCAATCAGAATGTAGATCAGTGATTTAAAACTTTTTTTTTTTTTTTTTTGCAGTCTGTTTTTATAAAGACAATTCGAAACAAGCACCAGCAGGCTGAAAATAAACCTTTAACAGATTTTATTTCTATTAAAAAATATAATCTCTAAGAATGTTTAAGAAATATTATTAAAAACTTTGGAAATAATAGTTAATTTGTTCTCATTATCGCGTAAAGTTAATAAGCTAACGTATAAAAGCTTCCCGGAGTTTTTTTCTTCTTAAAATTGACTTCAATCCATAGAATTATCAAAATTTTATGGATTTTATATTGCTGTTAAGAAAATAACTTTTCTCTGTTTTTTTTTTTTCTTCAAAACTATTTAACACTTTTGTTGACTATTTTTGTAAACAATAACGTAATGAAGTCATGACTAAGCGTCTGGATCCCAGATATGCATTTCCTCCAGCACCAAAACCACCAAGATTTTATTCTTTGGCTACATCAATTTAATGTCAGCAATAGGGTTTTATTTTTTTGTAAACAACGTAGGAACTTGCAAATTTTTATATGTTTCTGTTTAAATTTTCCAAATTGATTAATTAAACAAAATATTTTTAGGTAAATCAATTAAAAAAAAAATCATTGATAAACCACTTTAAATTTCTTTTCAACATTTTATGCATCAGCTTTTTTAATAAAAATCAATTTCTATATATTTCAAAATTATTGGGAAATAAAGTGAACAAATAGCACTTGGTCCCACTAATTGTATAGCCACTAATTGTATAATGTTTTGAACAATTGTGTAACTGGTAATTGAATAGCATGAAGATAAATTGTCTCTTTGTAAAAAGGGAGACAAATTTAATCTTCATGCCAAAATTTGACACTTTTTAGTAGTTTTATGTATTTATCTAAGAGAAGGGTTTGACTAGACTATTTCATCAAATTTTTCATATTTATAAATTCATAATGCCAGGATAGGTGGCGTGTTTTCGGAGAAATGAAGTCTGAAAATTTTAGAGCTCATTGTTTTAAGTCTCTTTTTTTTTAGTTTATAAAAATATTAATTTTACTAATATTATCCAGTTTTCTTAAAGAGTATTAATAACACTATAGTACATATTGGATACCTTTAATTGGTAGGGAAAAAAATGTTGGATTACTTTGATTCAAGTTTGATCTCGTCAACATAATGTTAATCTAGCATATGGCAGGACGGCAATCGAGGATAAAAAAACATGGCGGGTGAGCCCATTCCAAAATAGCATTTATCTAATATTTCATTGGATAGATGTTATAAGGAACTAGATCTTGGTTTCCTTAGGGGAAATATCTAGTGTATGGGCTCTCGAATTGTGAGTTGTATGAAGGTAAATGTATATAATTTGGAGGAATTTTGGATGAAATTGGTTTTAATTTAGTTTTATAATCGATTTTTACTTGGAGAAATTTATTTGAAAATTTATTGTCTTTAGTGTTTTTAGATTTTAGCATAGCCTGCTTTAGGCAAAAGTCATTTTGACTTTTTGTTGCCTTAGAATTGATTTTTTACTTTAGAATTTTAGTTCTGGACTATTTATTGTGATATTAAAGAATTGTTATAGGTACAGTAATTAATTTTGAATTATTTTATTAAAAAGTTAATAAAATTGTCTAGCATAGATGTTTTTAGTTTAGCTAGGCCTGAGTTAACATTGCAGGTATAGGAAATGCTAGTGATGTATTTTTTTTTCATTGAAACTGGGTTTTGTTCCCGTTTGTGAAATTTGAAACGTTCTGTTATGATATGTGTAGGTTTGAAACGTAAATCTAGCATTTTTACTAAATCGGCATATGAGCAAGAACTAGGCAAATCAGGATGTTTTATATTACACAGCAATTTATATGTTTTAGAACCTAAAACTTAAAAATATTGCTACTTTTTTTTCCGTCTTTAATGTTATTAGCAATAAAGTACTGATAGAACTGTTCTATATACAACCCAAATTCCTCCCTACTTTCAACAAATTCTTTTATGAATTCCGTTTGAAATGCCATTTGAAAATTATTTCCAGTAGTTTTGCCCTGATTTTTTGCTTCTGTGCTTAAATTTAGTTTAAAATGGTTCAATATGGACATATACTGTAGGCTATGTGAGGATATTTCGTTCACAAGTGTATTTTCGCTTTTAGATTTTTTTATAATTATGCTAACATGTTGCCTCGCCGCCAATGTCATATCCTATTTGATGTTAAATAAACTGTCAATTATGAGACAAATGTATGTTCAAAACAAACAGCTAAGGATGCTCAAGGAGCCCACCCAGACTTATTTGTAGACACAAAATGGTTTACTGAAATTGGGATATGCTTAAAGTGGAGCTAAGGTGAGATGTTTTTTTAATGATATAAAAGCCATGTTATTTTGCCATCTCCGTTTTTAAAAAGAATATAGGGGAGCTGCTAATTCTGTAAAAAAAATGATATAAAGTTGATAAAAACCTACTGATCCCCAAAATCTTCTGACATGTTTGATAGTATATAGCCTAGGGTACTCTGTTACTGATACAGTGTTTTGATCCGTTGGTTTACTGCCATCTTTATCGACTATATGACCCAAAAATTTCAAGGCTTGACGGCCAAGTTTATTTTTTTGAAAGCTCCCAATACTTCTAATACAACCAAATGCTCTTCTATTGTTTCTGTAAAAATTATATCATCGAGATAGGCTAATACCTTATCTTTAGATTTGATACTTTCCAAGCATTTGTTGATAATTTCCTGAAACATTGCTGCTGAGTTTGAGAGACCTTGTGACAAAGGTTTTAGGACCAACCTGCCCAAGGCAAATCAAAGGAAAATTTGTACTGCGCAGACTTGGCTAGGCCAATGTTATAATACCCATTATTCAAGTCCAATGTGGAAAAATATTTTGCACTGCCTAGCTTTAACAGTATGTCGTCTATGCGCATTAAAGGAAATTTGTATGGCTCTATCTGCATATTTACTTTCCTCAAATCAAACACGATCCTGATATGATTTATATTATCGCGTTTTGGAACCACCAGCAAAGGCACATTACAGCGCGAGTCTGTTGCAGGACTTACTATGCATGCAGCTTCTAGCTGTGCTATTTTTTTCTTTAGCTGTTCGTATAGAGAGAGTGCAATTCTATATTGCTTTTGATATACATTTTCGTTGCTTGAAAATTTTGGTTCCACTGGCGGTACATGCACAACTGTTATTTTTTTAACATCTTCAATTAAAATTGTTTCATAATTTGTCAATAATCTAATTCATTTTTATTGAAGTTATTTAGTTCCAATTCTTTCACTTTAAAAAGATCGAGCAACTCTGTTGATTGTGTTACTTCCTCAGGTTGCAGAACTGAGTAAATTTTTGCTGTTTGTTTAGCAAATTCATCCCATCCAGTTTTTACTGTGATATTGATCTATACCCTTCTTTCTTTAAACTGAATTTGGGCGTTGTGATCTATTATAAAATCTGTACCCAAAATGACATTAAAACATGAGTCTGAGCATAGCGGAGTTATTAAAACAGGATGTAAAAAATCAAAATTTTCCAATGTAAAATTAACCACTGATTTTCTTGCTATCATGGCTTCGTCTGCTATTGGAGACGATAAGGAAACTGTTCCCAGATTTGTGGCTACTAATTCTGGATTAACTTTGAAAAGTCTTACGTCTGGGATTTTTTTTTAAAAAAAATGTTCTCCCTTTTTGGGAAATGAATGGGACTCGCATGAAAATATTAGGGATTCCTTTCTCTATTGAAGGTGCTAGATACTGTATCTACAATCTAAAATTATTGAGAAGCTTAAGGAAAGTAGGACCATTGCGAAGAGTATCTCATTATTCTTCTGGATGGCTTGATAGGGTGAGGTTAATAAACACGCTAATCATTTCAAAGTTTGTTTTTTACATGCCTTTTGTTCTAATCATGAAAAAGTTTTTAGCTAAGTTTAAAGAATAACTCAATCTTGTATTTTTGGGAAATTCGTATTTATCAAACGCTAAAGTGGTATTAAGGGTAACAAATGGTGGACTTGGTCTTATTGAATTATTGATGTTGAACAGATCTATAATTCATAATTTTGTTTATTGCAATATATACTTGGATCCTGCACTGTTAAAGCTTTTGAAAATAACAAGGTTAGGAGGTGATCCGTTGCTCCGGGTGTGAATGAACGAATTTAAAAAGATCATGAAGATGTGGGACTTTGAGTCAAAGATTCCCTATGGAAAAATGGCTCGATTGGTGATATGGGACAATGAGTCTATCATTATAGGAATTCTCATAAAAATCTAAAAATTGTTCTATAGTTAAAGGCTGATGGCGGTCTTCATAACTTTATCATTAAATTTATATTGGGTATCCTTCCAGTGAAGGAAAGGTTGGTAAGAATTGGAATTATCACAATGTACAATGTGGACTGTCTGTTGGGTTGCGGTCAAGCGGAGTCAGAAAGTCATTTGTTTTCGTCTTGTTTTAAGGCTCGTCAACTCATGATCTGCTATTGTTGGAAAAACATGGGAAAAGTACAATTTGTTCATGCGTGGAGTAAATTTATGGAAGTCAACTTCCGAATTAAGAAGTTTATTTATGTGGTGTTCTTTGCAATATGTAAGATCCAGTGTGGGGTAGTGTTTCAGTCTATGGAGAATGAAATATTTCTGCCTTTTGTTCATGTCGAATTTAAGAAGGATTTGTTTTTTCTGTCTGACACTTCTTTCCAGAATTTGTGGGATAAGGAAGTGTTGATGTAGTAGTCACATATCAACTGAACTATGTGTTTTTGTGGTTGATTGGATTGAAGTGGGGATCAGCAGAGTTATGAAGTACTGGTACACAACTGTTTGTGCTTAGTAGAGTAACAGACTTTCAAAACTAAAAATCTAGTTTTGGATTTTTATAATGTAATAAAAATAATAATAATTTTGTAAGGAATGATAACATTGATGATGGAAATAACTTCAAATACAGAATTTTTTGAGAGAGTTAAAAAACAAAAATGTATTTACAGAAAAAAAAAAAAAAATGTATTTACAGAAGAAATATACAAAAATATTTACCCAACTACAAGTGAATTAAGTAAAATATATGCAAAATATAAGATACATAAAGAGGAGGGGGATATAGACCCCTTGTAAATACAAAAAAATCATATTTTCAAATGTTGGAAAATGGGTTAAGGGATATAAATTTGTGGGAAAATATCGAGCTAAATTGCCTCAAATGAAAGGAGGTCTTGGATTAATGGATATATGTATCTTGAACAAAAGTATAATGTATAATTATATAGTCAAAAATATAGTTGGGGATCATGAAATTAATAAATTATTTCAGATAGTAGACACATTAAAGGATCAATTAATGAAGGTCTGGAAAAAAACTATACGATGAGATTGAAATCAAGCAGTTTGGAGGAGTATTGAAATACAAAAAACTAAAGATGGACAGTGTAGTGCAAGATCCTCAATATTTGACATATAAAGGTGGGCAAATAAATTTAAAGTATATTAGAAAGAAAAACACGTATGGCAACTTTCAGAACTTTTTTAATAAGACATGCGTTAGGAATATTACCAACCAAAGCGTGGTTGTACAAAATTGGGATAGTGAAAGACTATAACTTGACAATGTGTGAATTTGGATGTGGACAGGTGAAAATCTTAATCATATATTAATGGACTGCAGTAAAACATTTGCAGTGAGACAGGCGGTGATAGGAGAAATCCAAAAGGGAATTGATTGCACAAAATGGGTATTTACAAAAATATTTCAAAATATACCTGATCAGGTCTTTAAACCAATAACAGTTTTTTTCTTCACCATCTGGAAATGTAGGTGTGATGATATATAGAGTTCGGAACATAGAGGATATTAATACTAAAATTATGAGTCATTGTCAAGGTGACGTGGCCGTGAGATTCTGTACCCGGCCACTGTGTGCTTGGCATATAAGGGGATCGAAGGGTTCGATCCCTGGGCAGCTCCGATGCCAAAAAATTGACGAAATTTTTTTTCGCTGTTTGGTGGCACCGGAGAATTTAATAGTAAATTATGATTGTAATTGTATATTTAATGGATTTATGACGAAGGAATGAGTAAAGGACTATAGAACTTTATCAAAGGACTTGCATCCGGTTAAAAGAAGATTGTTAACCATACATTGTTGTACATATTGTAAATAAATATATTTAAAAAAACAAAAAAATATGAGTTATTATAAGCAATTATATTTAAAGGAAATGTTCATGTTTTCGTCAGAAATATTTAATAAAATGTGGGGAAAACAAAAACTGTATGGGTAGAAATTAAAGTAGTAAAGTAGTGAAAACTAAACAAAAAGTGGAAAATCAAGAACAATGAATTGAATATTATGTACTAATTAACAATGTAGTTGTATTTTGTTGAAGTTGTAGTAGGTTGCATTTGAATTATAGTCTCTGCTAAAGAAGCAATTAGTAGAGATAATTTTATTTAATTGTAATGTGTTTGTTTATGGTTTTAATAATTAAAAAAAGAAAAATAGAATTTCCGACCATTTAAAATACAATAAATTGTCACACATCAACCATCATATAACAACTGAAAAACATAACGTCACTCATTCAAATTTCTCGGTGATTATCAAATTTCTAAGAAGAAAAAACGTTTAATTGCTGAGAAATTCATCATACAACTGTACCAACCTAACCTCAACAAAACTTACACTACCTCACCAGTCATTGCAACAACATCACAAGGTATGGATACTTAGCCTTTATGTACTGTAAGTGTATTTATAACTTTTTTTTTTTTTTAATTTTTTTTTAAATTTATTTACATATTTACATTATACATAAGATTGTATGGTTAACATTCTTCGATAACCGGATACAACAGTGCTGAATGGAATCCTTGCTCATAGTTCATTGTTTGTTTCCTTGTTATAATTCCATTTTTCTACGAATAAAGACACAATTACAATTCAATTATACAACAAAATTCCCCGGTGCCGCCAAACAGCGAAAAAAAAATTTGCCAATTTTTTGGCACCGGAGCTGCCCGGGGATCGAACCTACGATCCCTTTATATGCCAAGCACACCGTGGCCGGGTACAAGACCTCACGGCCACGCCACCTTGACTGTATTTATAACTTTTATTGTTACTAAATTATTATTTATTTTTTTGAAATTTTATTATCCCACCTAACAGTTAAGGAGAACTCTACTATAAACAACTCTTTACATTATGTACAATCTTCTAATCTGGATACAACAGTGATGTAATCCTTGTGCAAGTACTGTGGCCATTTTTCTGAGATCCATTGTTCTACTTCCATTCGTCATAAATCCAAATATCTATCAATAGACAAACAATTAGTACACAAATGTCATATTAAATTCCCTGGTGCCTCCAAACAGCGAAAGAAAATTCACCAATTTTTTTGCACCGGAGCTGCC
The DNA here is from genome assembly GCA_003024985.2 of Euperipatoides rowelli. Classification (NCBI taxonomy): domain Eukaryota; kingdom Metazoa; phylum Onychophora; class Udeonychophora; order Euonychophora; family Peripatopsidae; genus Euperipatoides; species Euperipatoides rowelli. The sequence goes on along the minus strand of PXIH01S0005556.1, from coordinate 2,217 downwards.
CAAGGATC
>PXIH01S0005549.1:5608-19728 GCA_003024985.2 Euperipatoides rowelli | reverse complement strand
AACTGTGTGAATAGTAATGATTAACACATTGCTACTGGCAGCCTAAGTGGCAACTGTATACTTTATCATTAATATTTATTTAATTTGTAACGTAAAAAATTAGGGGGGACCCTAGCCAAAATAATGTGTAAGCATTCTCATTTGCATGAAAATATAGAAATTAACTTTATCTGTTTATCTCAACCCACCTCCATTCTCTATTAATTTAATGAGAATCTATACAATTAATTATTTTAGGAGAACATTTTTATTTCACAAATCCCTTCTGATGCTATCCGGTAAATTAGAGGCGTTACTAATGGGGTTGAAATTTAATAAATTTGTCAAATATTATATGAATCATCTTTATTCCGAATATTTTTATGATTTGTTTATTTTCAACTTTCTAGGAAATAAAAAACTTGACTTTGAAAAGTTTCAAAATTAGCTACTGGTATTATTAAAAAATAAAATAAAAAAGGCTAGACAAGGATGGCTTTTATAATTAGTACTGTTGATTGAAAAAAAAAATGAATAAAAAAAATTCAAAATGGAGTCCAAAAGCCACTTTATTTACCATCGGTGCTTATTTAATTATTAAGGCTGATAATTTTTAACCATCTGATAAAATATTTCTTTTTTTTTTTTACATTTTAAAATGTCAAAATAAATTAATTCTAACAATTAAATCTTAAAAATGCCTTATAATTTTTTTTATTTAGGAAATCTCATGCTGTATTTATTTTCCTGGCAAACGTGTTGATGAATTTCAGTTTTAGAGGGAGGGAGGTGGCTCCCCCTGTAACTGCTGACCAGGGGCTCTACCAGTAGACCCTACCAAAAAGTTTTTCTGAGGCTTTAAATTTTCATAAGAGGCATCAAGTATCCTTAATCTGGTCCTGCTTATTAAGTAATGTCCAAATGGATAGCATTATATTCTTGGAAAGATAAATTTAGCTATAAATGTCCATCATTTAGGATTTTTTTAAAAATCAAAAATATTGTATTTTCAATTATTAAAGTAGTTTTAATGTTTAATGGCCTAAAGTAATCAGAATCACAAGGACCCTATTGGTAGATATATAATTATTTATACATAATACTTTAATGATAATTTTTTTACAATTAACAAAGTAATAAGAGTTTGTATGTATAATAATGCAGTAAAACTTACCATAGCCATCTCAATAGTAATAGGGCTGCCATGAGCAATTGTCAAATGGGGAAAAGAGTCCTTTAGTTTCATCTGAAGGTAGTTGTAATCCATTTCATCAAGATCACCAATTTCTACATCTCCTAGTTTGTTATCTATAATTTTATGAGGGGATCTGGGACTGAAAAAAAAAAATCAGAAATAAGCTGGCAAATCTATTGATGATTATGTATTATAATACCTGATGTAGAAACTGCATCACCTGTGTATTCGCTGTTCAGATGAAAATTTTCGAGAGTCCCTGTTGTCTGGCTCAACTCTTTTCTTTCTGTAAAGGGATAGGTAACTAGACTGAGCTTTATTTGAGCCTTTTGTAACCTTGGTCATTTTTTTTTCTGACTGTGAAAAATTGGGAAGGGGCCAATCGTTTTTTTCACTTGTTAAAGAGGACGTTAGTGGTTCGGAGGAAATGTTGGTCAAGGCGCCCTCCAATGCTCCCATGAAAGGATAAGAAATGACAGAATTTTCCATGGATTCCCATAATGCATTTTTCCTAAAATGGGCTATATCTTTATTAGGCACTTCAAAATCCTAAAAAAAAAAAAAAAAAAATGCCTATTTATTATAAATTATTATTGCGTATTTATTTAACTATAATAGAACAATATTATATACAATGCAATTTACCATTCATCTTTATAAAGCCCTAGCCCCGAAGGATATGGGCTTTATTTACATTTTTTAAGCTTTTGGTTCCATTAGATTCATTAAACTATTATATATACAATAAATAAGATTTAAAGAAATAAAATAATTTAAACAAAAACATATCTAAATTATAGAAAATAAAAAGTTAAATTGACATTAATCAAATTATGAGTAATTAATAATGTTCAAACTGAAATGACTTATTCAGTTTAACTTGCCAACATGAACAGCGAAGACAATAATAATACATACCATTTACTGTACTTTTATGTTTAGACTATGTTGTCTTTACACACAAAAATTATAAACATTATACACTAAACAGATTATATTATTAACTGTGAAAATAGGGTAAGCTTTTAAGAAAAACATCCAGGCTTGCCTTAAACGAGCTACACGAAGCAGAGTTTATTACATGAGGCGGGAAATGATCTACAAGTCTATTGATCTGTGTAGAATATAATTTCTTCTTACTCTAACTTTTTATCGATGGCCCCTAATACGTATATTGCAGGACAGTATAAAATGACCGTCTCTATGTCCATCTACTACAATCATGTCCTCCTTATAGATGATGGTAATATTCCTAATTTTTGATATTGAATGTGGATAACTATCCCCACCACGACTCAATTCTGCCGTCTGCGTGAACTGCACTCAAGTCCGTCCGCGTTATCTTGGCACAAAAGGTGGAATTAAAGATGTTGATTTACAAGAAAACAACTGGCTAAAATTGGTTGCCTAACCACTCACAATCTAAATCAATGGGATTCGTGCATTGCCAAGTCAACATGGACAAGCTTTCGTTTCGTGGTTGAATAGCGGCGAAGACACATAAATTGCTTGATGGGCTCCACGGTGCCCACAGGCATAGGGTTGGCAACCTCTGATCTACAGTATATCTTTCTGTCTGTCTATTACTATCTATACTGTACAGTATATAACAAATATTATTAATATTTACTGACATTTATTTTTCATTTATTAGCAATTTGAAAGAGAATAAAAAATAAAAGTAACTATTCGGTTATTAGATACCTATTTTAATATTCGAATTAAGACAAAATTACTATTCGTCCCATCTAAAAAATACCAAACCAATTCATGATTTTCTTAGTCAAATAACTGTCATTTAAATTATAGCAATATACAGTATAAATCTTTAATCAGAAAGCAATTAGAGAAATGTAGAATTCTTAGTTACACTTTGCAAGCTACAGTACATAATAAGAGAGTTGAAAANTCTAAATATTGCTTTGCTACCGCTCAACCACTCATCTTAGCACAATGGTGTTTGGTTTATTTGAAAGTCCAGTTAAAGCAGATCCGACTGAAGCTATTTTATGCTCCTTCTGACCTTTTTTATCCTGAGGATGAATTTTTGAAAATTTAGGTTAAAAGGAGCTCTGAAGTTTGTTTTCCAACTGTATATCAAACTCAGGAGCTCAGGAACAGTCTGCTATACATTTTTAAAACTTATTTTTAAGGGGACTTCTTTCACTAGTAATTAATAAATCTAAATGACCATGTTTTTTATTAAATGTATATTCGATAGAACTCTTTGTGACAAAAAGTGTTGCCACTAATTCCTGAAAGTTGCTGGCCATAGGCTTGCATAGGTGGCAACCTGTAGCCAGTCAAAGGATGAGGCCTGTTATAGTATACATTTTGTGGGGTGAGCATTCTCAGAAGTTCAAAAAGAGCCTACTGCACATTATGAGTAATGCTCGCTTTTTTAAGTTCTGTCCATCAGATGGTCTGTCACTTTTTAAGGTCAGATTAGTATCCATATTTTACAGACTTAAAATGAATTATCATTTAGCTTAAACCTGTTAAAAATTTAAGACCTCTAACTTTATGATAAGTGGATTATAAGCCCCCAAAAATTTGAAACAAATCGTATAACAATGTAGTTAAGTTAAACAAAAGTTTGTACAACTATAAGAAAAAAGTTATACAATATAGGGGAAGTACTTATTAATTTTCAATTATCATATTACTAGTCAACATTTGGAATTTGATTAGCAATTATCAGTAATATTTAACTTTAAGCACTGGTTTACCATTCCTGAGTACCCTACTTTATACGAATGTGTTTCTGTACTTTGCAATAGATATTACTGCTATTTGATATTGTACAAAATTTAACTCTATTAATTACAAATTTCAGGTTTTAATTAATACTTTTTGTTTTTAGTATATTTTTACATTAAGTGTACTAAGAATTTTTTTCCAATCTCAAAACTGCGATATACAATTGAAAAGGGTTCGCAGTTGTTCAAAAACGATTCTCTAATTACGATGCGATACCAAGTAAATCGTCCCCTGCAATACCAAAGACTAATGAATAATTACTTGATCTCCAGAGGCCGGATTAATTTCACAGTTCTGACTGGAGTTAACTTTTGCTACAAATGTTCCTGGGAGCTGAAAAAAAAAAGTATTTTTATTAACTAAGAATTTGAAGGATTTATTAAATTAATATTTTTTTTGAGACAAAGTGTAGTAATTGTGTGATAAGCTCTTCCAAATTATGGTATATACATACATTAAATGTAAACATACTTAAGTGAAACATATACTATACATAAGAGTTAAATATAATTAACTTAAAATAATTAAAAAAAATTTCAACTGATTCTGTAGTGTAATTTTTTTTTGAGGTTGAGTGTGCACTTAAAATGATAGAACAAATATGGTATTTTAAATATTAAAACAAGTATTATTATTATTGGTTTAGTTCATTAAAGAATATAACATATAACAATTGAAAAGTTCTAATCCTAGCCCTGACGGATGTGGGTTTTATTACAGAAATTAACTAAATAATAATAAAATAGTTAGTAGGTAAAACAAAAGTTCAACTGTTTTGCGTGAAAACTCAATTTAAACTGCCATTAAAATTCGCTGTCAATCAGCGTCTATCAAAACAAGCCAGGAGTGCAATCATTGTTATATAATGTGTTAACATTCATTTCAAAGATAACAATCTCCAACCATTATACATCACCCATTCAAATCATTCCGTAAAGGCCCATAAAGATCAATAATGGCGGACATTCCTTGCCACATTCAAGTATTGAAATTGTCTTATCAACATTACAGTCAGGAAACAATATGTGAATTTCTCATGTAAGGGAAATATGCGGTTTTGATTTACACTTGGAATGCATTTAGTGAAACAATGAGATAATTTGTTCTCAGTCATCCTATTAAATTTGAACAGATGGAATTTGCAATAAAAACTCGATTACAAGATTATATGGGGTGGGGGAGGAATTAGGTTAAGTGGGTTAGTAAAAGGAACTGTGATCTAGAAATAATAATTTTTAATAGGACAAATTTAATGGCAGTCAAAAATTTATAAAATTCGTGGGAATTGGGATAATATTTTCATGAACATATTATGCACCCTTAGCCTACTACAGATAGACAAATGTAGCCAAAGCATTAATACAGTAAAACCTGTATTGAAAACCCCTGCTATTAGCAACAGCCTGTTTTTAAAGACCAGCATTTCTTTGCCCCAATCCATTTTTCACACAAATGACCTCTTATTAAAGACCACCTCTCTAACGTCACCAGTGACCAGCCTTTTAAACTTAAAAGCATTGAATTCAGCCTTTTTCGTAAGACCACAAATTGTAGAAAATGTGCTTTTTTTTTTATTCACATACAAAATTAATAAAAAAAAAAAGGAAATTTAAAACAAATGTGTAAATGCCTTAAAATATAACATTCTACTGGTTTTCAAATGCAGTATCGGGCTTTGTGGGAGAGAGAGAGAGAGCTGTTTATTGGAAAAAAGGGAAAAGTTTGTTTTAGAGACCACCTCCTTTGAAAAACCATTATTTAATAGTAGGAGTGGTCTCTCAAGACAGGTTTTCTTTTGAGATATCACTATTTCATGGCAGAAGGGTGGTCACTCCAGACAAGTTTTCTTGTGAGATACCATCTGTTTTGAGACCAATTTCATGGCAGAAGGGATGGCCACTCCAGACAAGTTTTCTTTTGAGAGACCACTATTTTATGGCAGAAACTAAAGGCAGAAGGGTGGTCACTCCAGACAAGTTTTCTTTTGAGAGACCACTATTTCATGGCAGAAGGGTGGCCACTCCAGACAAGTTTTCTTTTGAGAGACCACCTGTTTTGAGAGACCACTATTTCATGGCAGAAGGGGTCGTCACTCCAGACAAGTTTTCTTTTGAGAGACCACTATTTTATGGCAGAAACTAAAGGCAGAAGGGTGGTCACTCCAGACAAGTTTTCTTTTGAGAGACCACTATTTTATGGCAGAAGGGGTGGTCACTCGACAAGTTTTCTTTTGAGGGACCACCTGTTTTGAGAGACCACTATTTGATGGCAGAAGGGTGGTCTCTCCAGACAAGTTTTATGTACTTTCAAGCATCAGTTGAGAACCAAATACAAATACAAATATGCCGGACAACAATAGACTATAGTCCAGCAAGGTTGTCCCTGGTCCTAATCTAATTTTTATTTTTATATAATATTATTATTATTTTTTTTTACAATAAGAAAAAGTACAATATAGTCTGCAGTGTGTGTAGAAGAGTGACCAGAATTCAGTTAATAGGAATTAGTTAGTCTTTATAATATTACCAGTATAATACTTCTATACAACAGATGGTACTTTACTGTTATTGTAATATTACAATTACTTTTACTTATTCTTAAACAGGGTTCATAAAAAGCTAAGGGGTATGAAGACAAAAATCTTTTGAGAAATAACACTTCAAGGGGATGGAAGAATCAGATGGGTAGCTAGACTATCGATTGTATATTTTTGAGAGCCCATTAGAATTAGGGTTGGGGACAAATTAGATGAGTTTGGTTAAGGGGTCGACCAACTCGACCCCCCCCCCCCTCCCCCGATAATTTTTTTTTAATTTTTAAGATGAATTTAGTGTTTTTTTTTTAATGGAAAAATTAACATTAGGTAAAAATACGAAATTAAGTGAAAAATATGCTTTACCTATTGTGAGTTTTCTTTATTTATTTCAAGTGTGTTGCTTCTGGTTTTGGTTCTTTGTATAAATTCTTTTGCAAGTTTGTCTAGATTTATTTGATTAATAACTGAGTATTCGTTTATTTTAAAAATTTAATACAAGTAAAACCACTAAATTATGATTGTAGGCTTTTAACAAAAAAAAAAATGGACTTAGTTTCAACAGTTTACAATTAATTTTTTTTTTCAATATTTTTTTTTTTAATTTGCAACTCTAAGTCTGTTTTCATCCCACTCATCTTTAATATTAATACTCTACTTTTAGTACATTTAATTACTGAAAAGTACTTTTAATAGGAAATACAGTAAATATACAATATATATTTTTATCATCTGGGAGCAATAAATATTTCCATCCCAATATAATTCGGTGTGGGGCCTTGGCTCTCTTTGCCCCAATGTAGTCTGCACCTATGTAGACTACATTGGGCAATTTACACCATTAGAATTTGTTTCTTTCATTTTATCTTTCAAGAATTTGATCTTCCTTCATCTTAAGGTATGTGCAATGTTCTGTCTTAATTGAATGTATTACCGTAATAGAAACTACAAAGGATAGAGATGTTAAAATAAAAGACTGAAATGATAAATATGGACGTACCTTCACAGGATTTGGGCTTAAGTTAAATTCGACTGCTTTCTGAAAAAGAAATAAAAAATACTAAAATTAATTTACATAATGATCCTTTTTATTTTGTGTTTGTTTCGGTTATTTGGTCAGAATTGCTTTTTTTTCATTCATATGTAACTGTCATAACAGCTTTACTATTTTTATAGTAGAGTTGTGAACGCAGACCTGCAGTCTGTGAACTTATAAATTGATGAATGAATTGCTAAATGTCTCTCACATGAGAGAATCAGCATTTAACTTATTCTTGGGATTGTATTTTAGATATTTAGTCAAGTGTGATAAAAGTTTGATTGACGTTATTGGGGCAGTTCTTTTTCATCTGTCAGTTTTTATGTAATATGTTACGGCTGTTATTTTTATTCTCATTTGAAGAATGCTTTTATGTGTGCGATATATTGTGTTGTGAAATAATTACCTCAATAACGAGCGGTTGAACGAGCGGTTATTTCATTTACAGATTTGCCGAATCCCGATTATGACAGCAGAACAACGGCTACAATTATGAGTAACCGAGCAGTTTTATCTTTCCCCAGTATCTTTTATGCAGCAAGTGCTGCTATATCAGAGTGGCCGAGGCTCGCTATATCGTATACAGTATAAGAAAAAATAAAATGGCAGAATTCAAAAGTTGCATTTAGTTATTTATTCGGTTTGTCAATAATTATAATACAAAAATCACTTAAAAAAATTGTTTTAATCCTTTGCCTTTTCACTAACAATAAGAACGAAACGAAATTTAAAAAAGCAAGCAGATTTAGATCTTTCATTCATTCAATAAATAAAATTAAACACAAGGAAAGTTATAATTTCCTGGGGCTGAAAACCTGAATTTCCCCTTCTTCAAAACAGCTTGCTTTCACGAAAAAGAAGTTAAATTCACCATTTCGAGAAAATTCTAATTAAAAAGATTAAACTGAAAACATCGTATTTGTAATTTCTATAATAATCAGCGAGTGACACATTTGATTCTCATTTTCTTTTTGTAATAAAGAAAATCTCCATTTATGAAAAAAAAAATCTTAGCAAAATGAAAATTGACAATGTGCTAACAGCTTTACAAATGAAAGAAAAGATCATGTGACAATATGATGCTTTTGGTCACTTTGCGATGCACAGACATGGAAGTGCGATATGTTGCATATTAGAGAAATAGGGATGCATTTTATTTTTTTATTTAATAACTTTATAAATTCCTTTACATAAATACTTACTGTACATTAGTTGAGCTCAGTATTTGTGTAAAAGTCAAATAATGACTAGAACTGCAATTTCACAGTTGATTACCAAACCAGAAAGGCTCATTTTGAACTATTCCGTACATTGGTTGGGAGGGATAAAAATAATGAATAAGATACTAAGCTGGACATCTAAGCTGATTATTATTATGCTATTCATACATTAAACAAATGCTGATGTCTAAGGCATGATATAGAGAACTATATACATTGATAAACTAGAGAATAAGTTAGATCATGATTAAGTCAACCAGAAGATATATTGTCCAAATATTTTTTTTCCACTTTGCAGTTAAGTGCTTAGTAAAAAATAATGAGTAATTTTAATTATAATTTAATTCAAATATACTATTTATAAATAAAGCAAAATGTTCCAATAAATGTTATCAAATATATGTACAGTATATGCAAATGTTTGTCTAGAGCAGAGGTGGACATTTTTTCCGCATTAGAAAGCCGCAAGCCACTTCATGAATTCCTTATAAGGTCACAATTCATGTACAATAAATTTTGCCAAAATATAAATTAATACCTTTTTTAGGAATCCATAAATGAGCAGACATTATAGTCTGTGTTAACCTTTTCTCCCAAGTTTTTACAAGGACCAAATTAAATGAATTGTTAGTTCATTTAGGAGAACCATTTCATTCAACGAGAACAAATTTCAATTTTTTTTATACATCATAGACGAATGAAGAAAAAGTTAAATAATATGGCAACTACTTTGAATAAAAATATTCATTTTATTGACATTAACCTTCATTTTGTTAAGATGCATAATTGAAAAGGGTAACCCAAACCACTCAAAAGGCCACAAATGACCTTTTTTAAAATATACCAAAAAGTCGCCACATCAAACTCCTTAACAGGCCGCAGTACCCATCTCTGCTCTAGACTATCAAAGCCTGATAAATGCTGAAGTATAATTTTTTAAAACAAAAGCAGATGAATTAAAAATATAAACAATAATTCTTCAATGTACAAATTATACAAATAGTAGTGCCAAAATTAATGAACAATATTTATGCAATGCTAAAAATGATATAGGCGGTAGCACTAAAGTGAAAGAGCAATATTTTTGTAATGCTAAAAAAAGTCAGAGTTAGTAGCGCCAAAGTGAATGAATAATATTTCTGCATTGCTAAAAACGAACAGACAATAGTGCCAAAGAAAATGAACAATATTTCTGCAATGCTAAAAAACGACATACTGTAACACCAGACTGAATGAATACTAAGATACTAGTGCCAAAATAAATATATTGTGCTCTGCCCCACAAAATCTCAAGAAACTTATAAAAATTCTTATATTTCATCTACACCTTGAATAAAATTACTTTTATTATATATCAATCTGCTAACAATACATCTTAAAAATGAAATATAGCATTAGATTACAAAGATTCAGTCTTTCTGTTTGTTTAGTGTAATTTTTAAATGGATATTGTAGTTTTATAGTTGGGAAAAATTTAGGAATCTTTTTTTTCAAAATTTGCTTCCACAAATGATTAGGTGTGCTTGGTGAGAGCTATTGTGTCTCATATATCTAAAAAGTACAGCAAGAACATATGTATCCCTCTAATACTGGCTTCCAACAAGTGATTGTGCACTTGGTAAAAATCCTTTTTTTTCTTATGTACCTAAAAAGTAAAGACAGAACAAATCTTTTCTTCCAAAACTTATTTCCACAAACAATTTAGTATTCCTGGTGAGAATCATTTTATCTACATTAAAAAAATAAGGCGAGGAGAAAACGATCTTAGAATCAATGAGGAAGTGACATAATGACTGTGATGTTATACTAACAACATACCACTATGACAAATCATTATTTATTAATGTTTTAGTTCTCCACATGTAGATCTTGCTAGCTTTAGTTCAAATTTCTGTTTACTTCCCTAACACATTGTGTAGAACACACTGATTACCTGCTAGGTTGTGGATAGCGCATGAAACAGTTAACTGGCTTAACATGGGGTTCATTAATATTTAAATTATTTATATACCGGTACTTCTATTTGTATGTATTCTTTAGTATATAGAATCACACACACATACAATCTAGGCCACATTTCTCAGAAGGACTCTCGTCATTCACAAGGAGAGTCTGTATTATGTGGATTGCTGGAGAGAGTTAGTCCGATTGAGTGTGTTCAGCTCCTTTGTTTTGCGGCAACCTTTTGTTTATGGGAGCTTATTAATTGATCATTTACTGCAAGTTTTATAGTTATACAGATTAAACTTTATTAATTTTGGATAATTGGATTCCAGTGTTTATTTCTTTCTTTTCATCCGTAGTAGGCTTTGCAGTGATTGTATTTTTAATAAATTAAGTTAAATTAGAATAGAAAACTCAGGCATAAAAATATTACACATAGCCATGCAAAATATGCCAAACGGTTAACAACAGAATGTAATGTATCTATAGAGTAAAATGACTAAAAAAAAAAAAAGGACATACCTTTACGTCAGATGGACTTAAATTAAATTCAACTTGCATTGTTTTCTTAAAAAAAAATAAGAACAAAAAACAAAGCTATTAATTTAATTTTATTATTCCAATCATTTTTTTTTAATTTCAACAATTTTATGATGTAACAAAGCAACAGTTTTATACGTAATAAAAGTTAGACTAGAATGATTTAAATCAATAATCATTCCCTTTAAAAAAATCAATCAATATTTTAGAAACACTCTTAATCAAATAAGCAAAACTTTTGTTTTACCTTTACAGGTAGATCCTTTAATGTCCTATCATGCTCTGGTTCGACATCTTTGATTAAAGGATCATCAAAAACTGGCGGTGGTGGTTCCATATCTATACTGTTTTCATTGTTCTCTAAAGGCACGTTGATGTTCTGAGTTTCTGAGGGATTTGTTATAGATGAACTTGATTTGGATGCAGAATTTTTAGATAAAAAGTATTTAGTGAGGACTTCAATCATAGTAGTAAAGGGTTTCTCTCTTTCCTAGTAAACACAAATCATAATCTTTACATAGAATTAAAGGATGGGAGGGGGGGGGGATATTAAAAAAAAATTAATGTGGGGCCCAGGATAGGTTAAAAATAAGAAGTTTAAATAATGAGTAGGCCTACTAATTTTAAAATATATTCTTAGCGAATTTTGATGACATCATCAAAGTACGCACATTTTATTGGAACATTCTAAATTCTACAATATTTATCATATCAACATGAAATTTAATTTTAAGCACATATGAGATGTAATGCATATTTTTTTTTTATGATGTCAAATATCAGTCTTAGCATATTCTGATGACATCATTTATGATACACACATTGTTCAGAAGAGGCTACTCAAAATTCTTCAAGATGTTTAATATCAATATAAAATTCTATTTAAACATACATATTAGAGATATACTGAAATTAAGAGATATTAGGCTGTGATAGCTGTAATATAAAAATTACTTAAAATTTAGTTACTCGCTAGGTGTGGAAGAAATCCTTTGCTCGTCTATGATGATTATTTAACACACTGTTTGGACTCAAGACCAGACAATATTTTCACAGTTGAAAATTGAAATAATAAAGTCACTTAAATTTTTTATTAAAATGTAATGAATATAGATACCGTATGAAAAAAATTATTTAAACTTAGGCCTATTCATAAAAAGACAATTTAGACATTGGAAAATTAATCTTTTCAAAGAGTTTATTTCTTATGGACCAATATAGTGAAATCTTTGTTCAAAAAAATGCTAAAATAAATTATTAATAGGAAGCATAAATATTTTAAAAAAAGCACCTGTAAATGAGTTAATGTCTTTCTTACATTTTTGGTTAAATACAAATTTTAATTTCATAAATGAAATACTACGCATATATCTAAAATTGTTACGTATAAAATATCTATTTTATAAGTAACAATTATATAAAATATTTCAAGCACATCCTTTGGATTTTAAGTCTTTTTGAAAATTATTATTAAATAAAAAAAGCTCAGTTTTTAAGTTTGATAGGCAATAAAAATTTAATTAATTACTGTAAGTTACTGTATATAAATAATTTACATAAAGATTTTAAACATCTTCCTTTATTTCTAATTATTATTTTAAATATAAGATACAGTACATGAAATTGTTTCCCTAAATTAATTTGTAAAAGATACAATGTAAGTTTTGATTTCATCATCAATATAAGTTTTGATGACATCAACAATGTGAAGTTTGACTGACATCAGTTAAGTTTTGATGACTTCACAATGTAAGTTTTGATGAAATCATTAATGTAAGTTTTGATGAAATCATCAATGTACTGTAAGTTTTGATGACATCAGCCTGTAAGTTTTGATGAAATCATCAATGTACTGTAAGTTTTGATGACATCAGCCTGTAAGTTTTGATGAAATCATCAATGTAAAATTTGAATGACATCAATGTAAGTTTAGATGACATCATCACGAGGTAGGTTTTGATGACATCATCACAAGGTAGGTTTTGATGACATCAATGTAAAATTTGAATGATCAATGTAAGTTTTAATGACATCATCAATGTAAGTTTGGAGGAAATCATCAATGTACCTTTTTTAAGGACATGATATTTGAATTTTTCCTAATTAAAAGTTGCAGTAGCTTACACGTTATATTGTGTATGTATTGCTTAAAATTAAATTTTTATGTTATGAAAAATACTAAGATTTAGAGAACTCTGGAAAATGTATAAACCTTATTAAGTTATCAAGACTTGCTATGTGTGACTCCTTATTTTAAAAAAAATCTGTATACAAAATTCATAATTAAAATACTTTATTTAAATTTTATTTCTATCATGTAATTCCCCCCCCCCCCCCCCCATACTTCTTTTTAATATTAAGAAATATTGTAAAAATAAAAAAAAAATAAAAATTAAAATTTTGCCTTATTTTTTCGGAGCAGTTTTTCAATATGTAATTCTTTAGCTAGACGAACCCGGCTGTTAATACTCTTCTCGGTACGGGGAACTTCTTCATCCATTTTTTGAAGAGTCTCTTTAAAACCCTAGAAATGTAATTATCAAAAGAAACATACAATTAATATTATAATAAATATCAGTATATAAAAATAAGAAAGTGTTATTTGGAACTGATAAGTATTAGAGATAGAAATTACTTTTAAAATAAATCAATTTTATTCCAGAAAAAAAAAAAGGCAAATATAATACAGCTGATGCAGTTCAGTAACATGCATCATAGTAAATGATAGATAGAAGTGTGTAGCCTATAAACTTCGTTTTTTTAGGTGAGGGAATCTTAGATATTACTGTTTGGCTCCCCCCCCCCCTAGTAATGCCGCTGTCATGACTCATCACCGTAATAAACATGTCTGCTTTTCATTCTAAAGTTCAAGACTTTAACCCATATTTTTTTCTTTCTCATCTCTCCCCC
>PXIH01S0005545.1:1865-13019 GCA_003024985.2 Euperipatoides rowelli | reverse complement strand
ATCGAAATTTAAAATAAAAACAAATTGATTTTTGGATTTTATTGTGGACCGGTAGAATCCAAATTCTCTGAATTGAGTGGAGTGGAAAGGGTTAAGTATTGCAGAACTATAAATAGTAGGGGAGCATATGTAGTTTCATGGCAGAATTAATGAAGGGAAGATATGAGGGTGATTTTTTTTATTAGAAGCTACCTGTTAATGAATAATTTCCATGATCATTCTTTGGTGTGTGGCGTATAGCATTTATGATGTTATCAAGATGGTTGCCAACAAGATTTGGAATATCCCCATTATCTCAGTCATTTACATACAATTTTCTTTTTTATTGGGACATATTAAAGATAATTAAAAACTCTATGGAAAATGTTATTAGCAAATATACTGTCAAGTTAACCGTATTTGAGATATTTTCATTTTTAATGAAATGAGCTAAAACTACAAAAGTTGTATCATTTGCGTGAATTCCGTTTGTATTCTGTCAATGTTAAACATGTATTTTATTTTATTTTGTTTCAGGTAGTAAAATCATGAAAGGTGTAATAAAAATAAATCACTGACAATCATCGAAACGAAAGTGCATAAGAGACAAAAACTTTGAATTGTGTTTATTATGTCAACATGAATTGAAGGAGATTTTAGTTAAAAAGTCAAGTGCTGAAGAAAATTTTTTTAAGGTAATAAAAGTATGAAATGAGTGTGAAGATAGTGATTATAAACACCTCGAAGTTCACTTTAAAAATATTACAACTGAAGAAATAGCTCAGTTAAATGCTTGATGACATTTGTCCTGTTACAAGAAGTGAACTCAAAAAAGCAACATAGACTGCATGCCAGATTAAAAAAACAGTGAACAGAACATGGTTCAGCCTCCAAAAGAGAGCAATAATGTCTTGCACTCTGTGAGATTTCAAAATACCAGCACAAAACTACAAAAAGAGGTTTGTTTCTTTTGTGATATATTTGAAGCTAAGCGAAACCCACAGAAGAGGTAGGTAAGAAAATCTATGATACTGTCTAGTAAAGTGAAAATACAAAATGTAAGTTGAAATTGAGTGAATGTATTAATCCAAAAGATGCATATGTGTATGATCTGGCATATCACAAGGAATGTTACAAAAAAAGTCATCAATATGTTGTGAAGTAATGACAAAACAGAAACAACACTTGATGTGCCAGAATGTGTTCGTCAAGCAGAATTCACAAATAGTGTACTGGATGCTCTTTTGGAAGGTAACGTCATGATGGCAGATGCTGAAAGACACTAAAGATACATCTGTCATTGAAATGGTGTTAAACAGGAAGACATGCTTTCAAGAAAATCTCTTAAAGCCATTATTGAGAATGAACTCTTTTACATGGATGTGGTATCAACTGATCCGATATCCAAAAATCAGTCACAGAGAATTTCTTTGAAATCTGTTAATGACATTATGCAGTCGCAGGCAGAGAGCAATTTTAACACTAATGCAAACATGAATGGTCTTATCAGGCAGCTAAATCTTTGTGTAAAACCATCCTGAAAGAGGAGAAATGGAAATTCACAAGCTCTATCATGGAAAATCAGGTTACATGCAGTACAGAAAGAAGTTCTTTTTTCAAATGGTATATTTGTGGAGAAAAAATGGTTGATAGTTTACAGACTGAAAACAAGTTTCTGAACCAAAAAGCAGCTGCACTGTCGTAAACTCTCATGCAGAAGTGCCTTAATGAAAGGCAGTCATTATATGGTAGCACAACAACAGTAAAGCACAACCAAACATGGGAACTGCCTCTTCAAATTGCTGTTGGCCTTATGGTACATTATAAAACTCGCAGCAAATTCTTAGTCCTTCTTTTGCATGGTTTGGGTTTTTCGATTGATTCTAATAAAATTCTTCAGCTCAAGTCTGTCTTAGCTAATGAATCTCAGCCAGATGGAAGACAATGGAGGGTTATATGTAACATTATATGTCCCACTTGATCTTGTAAAAGGGAGATTTATCTACTGTACTGCAGATAATTTGGACTTCTGCTAGAATACACCTGATGGGCGACAAACCCTTCACGCAACTGTGATGACTTGCTATTAATAACATCATGAATAAGATGAATTGCAATCGATAATGCTGTATGACACTGACATACTGACATCTAAACGTTCACTGAAGAAACTGCCCCAAATACATGTCAGATTGGATTCCTTATAATGGGACAAAACTCCTTAACACGTTCGCTGTGTATGACTAAAATCCGAGTCAATGTGAACTTTCACAATATGCTGATGACTCGAATCCGAGTCCATTGTGTTACAAGCTTCAAATTGCAAATATGAATTGGGCAACAGTGTTAAACATATTTTTTATTTTTTAGGCACATAAAATAGGATCTAAAAAACATATTTCTGGGTCGTTTGAAATTTTCTTTAGTTTTGGGGTCAAAGTGATATTATTTTCAAAATTTATCAAGCGATTCTGATATTTTGATTTTTAAGTAGTGTTATACAAATATTATAAAACATTTAGGAATAAAATTATACATTTTTAAAATCAGAATTTAGTGCAGATTTCAAAAATTAAAACCAAAGAATTCTACCTCTAACGATAAAGAAACAGCAATGGAAAATGTAAGATGAACTGGCTTTTTTTATAGCAGACATTTAGAAAAAAATCGTAATAAAAAAACTATTTGTTGGAAATTATTTTTCTTTATATATTAAAATTTGTGAGAAAAAAATAGAACAAAAACTACTATTTATGTTTTTTTCTATCTGTTATAGATTTTAAAATATTTAACAATGTATTATCTGGACATAGAGTAAATACAAGCGTAATGAATGCCGACTTTTAGAAGAATAATCATAAAAATAAATCTGTTTGTTGGAATTCTTCTTCTTGATATATTAAAATTTCTGAGAAAAAATAGAACAATAAATACTATTTAAGTTTTCCCTCACACAGTAATAAAAATATTAGCAATATACGTCTGACTCAGATCTGAGATGCAGCCTAAACAATACACCATATTTCATAATAATTAATATTAAGTATTTATATAAAGATATCATAATATCTAAATGCATTTTATAAGAAAAAACTATTCCGCATATAGCGGAATATTTCAAATTAGCTTCCGCAGCAAATATATTAAGCCTGAGAGTACTGTTTTCAAGGAATCACATGTAAACAAACTATTTCAAGTTTTAAACCACTTAATATCGTAAAATTTGTGTGATGTCTATTCAAAAACAAAAGTATAACAAACTTTTAATTTGAGGACACAGAATCTCCAACAAAACAGAATGGTAATGAAATATCTACAGTTTCCAAAGAACAACCTTCAAGTTCCAACAATGAAGAAAGTTCTTATGTAACATGTGCTCCAACTTGAATGGTGTTCAATGCAAAGATGCAAAAGGACACAAAGAACAATACTCGTATATGCATTTTGCCAATCATACCAGCTATTGCAAAAGATGGGTCAAAACATTTGACTTTCTTAATGTATCTGCAAAAATTAACTAAAAATATTTATGGAATAGATTCAAAATGTGTTGTTATGTTAGGGTTGGATCTTTACCATCCGGTGCAGCAACTTAAGATGGCCCAACAGTGATGGCATGGAAAATTACATATATGCATGGCATTATTAGGTGCTATTGCACATTAAATGGATCTGGTATTCCTGAAATGTGGAAAGTCTAGTACATTGAGAGTACAGTTAAGCAGAACATCATGGCAAATATGCAGAAAAAGCACATAAGGCACTCGTTTCCCTGTACGATTGCTACAGGGAAGAGTTTTTAACCCTTTCCACTCCACTGAATTCAGAGAATTTGGTTTCTACAGCTCCATAATAAAAATGAAAAATCGTTTTTTTTTTAAAAAAAAATTAAGATTAGTATTCTTTTAATTCATTTTTTTTTTTTAAAAATCTCTTGGGATAATTAAAGACAAATATATTATGAGTCTTTGAAATGAAAAAAAAAATAGTAATTGAAGCATATTTGAATATAATAATAATTCTTGATTATGAAATACAAGGAAATGAAAATGGCGATTCAGAATCGACTTTGGAAAGGGTTAAAGAAATACCCATGTATAAAGAATACTCAATAAAGAATACAAAACAGAAGAGAGTCCAGGGAATTGTGTTCTAACCACTATAAAATCATGGGTACTATAAACATAGTCAACATTATGATGCAGAAACTACTTTCACATATTTGTACCAAGGATGAACTATCTGCATATCTAGCTCAAAAAGTTTTGTATCATGCACAATAATGAAGACTTTGTAGTCTCATGGCGTTCAAAAGTTGCCACCTCACAAAGTTCTTTTGACATCTTTGAAGCATGCAAGAAGAGGCAGATACAAAGATAATTTTTCATTATGTTACTGCTGCAGAAATAGGAGGGACAAAACATTACATATTTGCACATTATACAGATATTTTAATTCTTTGTAGCCTATAAGACGATATCCTAAATTTCCCACCACATCTTATTTTTTACCCAACTCCAAAGACGTTATATCGATTCCAGATCTGTACACTTCACTAGGTCCACTGAAGGCTCTGCATTGCCAGCTTTTCATGCCTTGTCTGGATCTGACTGCACATGCACTTTGTCAGAATAGGTAAAGTTTCATACTGGAAAGCTTTTAATGCAGTGACAGAAGACACTATTTTGGCTCGGAGTTCAATAGGCACCCAAGAAACTATTCCTGATCAAATCAAATTAGTTCTAGAAACATTCAGGTGCCAATATACCAGCCCAGAACTTAATATATTTCAAGAGTTGCGTCGATGTATGTTTTCTAAGAAATAATCAAGCTGGGAAAAANTNCCCCCCCCCCCCCCATAAGAAGTGCTTTCATTCATGCAATGAAGAGAATCAATTACGTAGTGATGATCTGAAATCAAAACTGTAATCCTCAGCCGATAATTCCATCCCCTGTTGGACATGGGTGGATCATGGAGAATGGGCAAGTATCTCTTGTTCTCTGCGAAATGTCATTTGCTCTGGACTCTATCCTGAAGTTGGTCAGATGCCCTTGCATAAAACATAGATATAATCTGCCATGTAAATGCTCCGCATGCAGCTTACCTTGTAAAGATAAGTGTGAATGCGGAGGCAAAGATGAAATGTGTGACAATAATTACCTTACAACATCGGAAGAAACTGATTATGATGATGACATTATGATAGTGATAAAGACAACATTTAGCCTTATTAAACAAAGCTGCTGGTATTTTTTTAATTTAAATTTTTAATACTGTTTTTATTGAATTTTACATCAGGTATCAGAAACACCAAAGCAGCTTATTATGCGATCTATACCAAAGTGCAATGGCAGTAGGCAAACCATGGGGCTGAGCATTTGGAGGCAGGCCTACCAACGATGTGGCGTTACTCACCTAGACACCCCACCCTAAATCCAAATGAACCAACATAACATACAACAATAAATAGCAAAATAGATAAAAAATAAAATTTTAATTTTATAATTAAGATCAAAATTAAAATTAAACTTACCCAAATGTAGCCACCAGCAAGACCCATACTCTATAAAACCACTTCACCCCTGCTCCAGCTTACCCCTCCATTCTCAACTCTATACCCCACCCCCCTCAATTCAGTTCCATGATTACATCATCATCCAAAGAATCAACTATTTTTTATATTTATTTGGCCAGTTTCTTTATATCCTCCTGTTTTTTTAGCAGCCTCCTCCCAGGATACCAACAGGATCCCACTCTTAATCATGTCCTTCGCCATTGAATCATTCCATGTAAAACATGGTCTCCCGACTTTCAACTACTTAGGACCAATGCTTTTTGCATCCTGCAAAATATTTGTACAGGGTCATCTTAAGATAAGCCCCCAATAGTTCAACCTCAGGTTCATGACCCTCCACAAATAGTTACCCTCCAGTAACTCCACAATTCAGCAAGACAGGACCCTCCTACAGTATTGGACCAACAACAAGATCACCACACACTCCATTCTCTTCAATGCTATCCAATTCTCTTGCATTGTAGCTTTAACCTTAGTACCAAACAGTGCCATCGGTGTAATAATAGTATGTACATGGTCCACACCAGTCTCCAAGGCGGTTTGTGCCGACAAATAAAATGAACAATCATCCGCACACACCTAATAGCTTTCACAATTTTAGACCTTATAGACTCTTTCCTGTTCAGACCACATGATATAGAGGCACCCAGATATTTTAGAGTTTGAACCACCTTAAACTCTCTATAGTCCAACACCATGCTCTTCTTCACCCCAATCCCCACAAATCTTCTAGGGTCCCTTACTAAAACTTCACATTTACCCAAATTCAGAGATAACCCTGTCGATAGCAGGTTCATAGAGAACTCCTTTAAGAAAACCTACAGATCCTCCACCTTATTTGCCAATACCAAAATATCATCTGCATAAGCTAATAAACAGGTAGAGACATTATTCCCTCTCCTCCAACATAAATAAGCCCTCCCTCCAAGCCCCTCCGAAATCATTCTCAGCATGAAAATATGATCCTCCATTGCCCTGTCCACCAAAAAGGCCCCTTGATATTGAGGGAGAGGAAGAATCGCTTCATCTAGACATTCCTGTAAAATTTTGGCATAAATATTATTTACTAAACATTATAATGATATTATTCTATAATCATGAACAGCCTTTGGACAGCCCACTTTAGGCATCGGGAACTGAACTGAGTGAGACCAGGCCTCCGGAATTACATTCGTGACCCAAGCCACCTCAATAATTCTGTGCAGCTCCTTAAACAACACCGGAGGGCCCTCCATTCATAACTCAAGAATTATTTTATCTACCCCCGACACCATGCCTTTCTTTAATTTATGAATTATTTCAAACACCTTTGCATAGGATGGAGCCGGAGGAAGCAGAATTTTATCATTCTACACAATCAAGTCCACTTCCCTTAACTTCTTCTCCCCTTTCACCTCCGCATCCCACTTAGACATAAGCACAAATATCTTCCTACCCCCACCTCCCTTTTAATTTTCCTCAAAAACTTGAAGGCCAACTTCATATGCTGCATGGGTTGCACCAACGATAAATTACTAAAAAAACTTACCACACTTCCTAATCTCATGAGCTTTAACGGCTTCTCCCCGGGCTAAATTACACCTCTTGAGCTCACCTCCTAGCCCCCCTCCAACCACTTGTGTCTTCAGAATCTAGCCCTCTGTCGCTCCACCATTGCCTTCCTTCTATTAGGAGTCATTGGGGAGTCTGGCAAGCTTAAGGCCACTTCAGCAGCCCCCACCACCCTCTTCCAAACCTTGTTTACTATTCAGAAATGCCCTGATCATCTTTCAGATCCCCCCATCCCCTCCACTGACATCAAAGGCAATACAAATATCCTCTTCACTTTATTTTTATATTCTTGATTGTCCTTAGGATCATTAAATCTACCAATGTTACAAACCCTCTGACCCATCCAACATCTCCTTGTTCACCTCCCCACCAATCCTATACTGAGCCCCAGCCTTGCTACCACCAATTTATGATCCGACACCCTCTCATTTCCCCCTACTTCTGATTCTTCTGCCATCACCTTACACTCAAGCAAAACCTGAGGAAAGGAATTCAGACCCAAAATATGATCAATCTTCAACTCCATCCTACCATTCGATCACATTGTAAGCACCAAACTACTCTTACAGACCATGCAGGATTATCAAATTTTTCAAAGACAGCCCATTCCCATTCGAAACCAAAAAGCCTAATCCCCAACAAAAGCTCCACCTTCTCATCTCTCTCCTGGGATCCCAAATGCACATTAAAATCCCACTATTATTGTTGGAGAACCATCTTTAGATAATTCTGCAATGATCCCACTAAGCCTATCAAATTCTAACCCCGCTAATCCAGCATCACTGGGCATATGGCAGGTAATTAATATTAGCTCCTACCCAACACACATACTTCTGCTGCCACCAGTTTCTCGTTATATGGGAGGGATCTTAAAATTTCAACCACCCCCACCTTAATTAGAATCACCACCCCCGGTCTAACCGCCACCCACAAGTTCCTCTCCAATAAAGCCCCAGAGATCACTTCTTTCCTCTCCTTTCCACTACACCCCTCACATTCCAAGTGCCAATCAACATGTTGTCCCGTACCACCCTCCTGGGTTCTTTAAGAGACAGTTTCTTAACACAAACCTCATAGCCTCCCACAGGGAAAAATGTGAGAACTGGATAAAACCCCAATTTCTGACTCCCAGGACCTTCCACCCCCTTGACCACCTCCACTCCCCCCCCCGACCAAACTAACACTAGCTCCAGTGCCAGCGCTACCTCCCTCTTTTCTGCTCTCTAATGCTATCATAATGATTAGCCCCTCCTCCCCGCAACCCCTAAACAATAACTACAAAGTCCACCCCAGCACCCCAACTTCCGGCGAGAACACAATCCCCACCCCACTCATCTAGAATACAAGAATAGAGATCATCAGCATCACATATCACCATAATAGACTCCATCCTCCCCCCCACAAAAAAAACATCTTTCAGATCCTCAAGATACCTATTAATTCTTTCCTCCGGCTCCACCCCATCATACCTTGGCCTCAATTCCTCTATAGANTCCAAAATCTGCCATTAAAATTTAGCTCTACACCTTTTTATATGCTCCACCACCTTGGCCCTAATCCTAAGCCCATCCCAACTCCAACCTTCAGGCAACCCCCCCCCCTCATTTGATCCAATATGGCTCCTCATTTGATCCAATATTCCCATCCCCTAAAATTCTTAAAACACTCATTTGACCCTGATCCGTCCACACCCACTCCCCTTCCAAAGACTCATTCAAGGACATCATCATCACACCAGAGACAAACCAAGCCTTACCACAAACAACCAATCTACACCCCACCTTCCCCCACTTCCCCAAACACGCCTAAATATCCAAACAACCCAAACTCCGAAAACCACCCTCCGTATACTAAATTACTTCTTAAGACCTCAATATTAACTTAAAATAAATTAAAAGATTTTTATTTTAATCATTAAAATTTAACTTAAATTAAATTAGGTGATACAAAATTAATTCCTCAGAATCAAAATTAAACTATTAGAATAGCACCCTCACCACCATCACTTTGAACACACCACCACCCTTCCTACCATACATCCTAACCTGCGGAGAACTCCACCTTTCTCACCTAATGCTCCAATGTACCACACCCTTAATATACCTTCCCCTTCCACAATGCAATTCCAACTATACACAAGCTTACATTCAAATTGAGCACCCCTAATATAAAACCTGTCCACCCAAGCCAAGTAAAACAAATAAATCTAACAATCATCCAGCCAACATTTCCATAATTCACCTTGCATAAATTTAATTAATTTACATACTTACTTAATTAAATATAGCCTGCACCCCAAATCTAACAGAAAATGACCCTACCTCCTGCACCCTACAAGCACCCTATTCCCACCCTACCCCTTAATCCAGCTGCCCCCCAAGTTAAAGCTCACATCTATTGCTCCCCCACCCCCTAACTCTTCCTCCAAGTTAAATCTCCAAACTAAGCCCTAATTTTAGGTCATTAGGTCAACCACCCTAGAAATCACTTACCCCACACACCCCACATGCCTGCTAGCTTCCCAAACCCCTACCTACCAATACACCCCTCCTATCTCACCAATCCACCATACTAGGTAGCCATATTAAATAATTTCAGCTATTCCCTGAAAGCTCCCCTGCCCCCTGGCCACTGCTCCCACACCCTTAATTAATTTCCTAATTGTATCCTTCAAATGTTCATCAACATCTTTGGTCACTTATTACTCTTCAGCCACTTGTTCTTCAGCTCCCTGTTCACCTTCTTGATCTGTTTACTGTTCTGCTGGTTCCTGATCTGTTTTGTTGTTCTTGTCCCCTATTCTACTTCCTGTTCTACTTTATCTGCTGCCTTGTTCTGTTCCTTGTTCTACTTGTTCTTCTGTTTCATGTTCTTAAGCCTCTTGTTCTTCTGCTTATTGTTCTCTTGCTTCTTGCTCTTCTGCTTCTTGTTCTACAGCTTCTGATACTAATACTTCTAATTATTCTACTTCTGATTCTTCTGTCAATTGCTTCTTGTTAGCTTCCTGTTCTTCATCATCTATTTCTACTACATCCTCCAGGTGATAATTTATTAAACTGTGTCACACCCACAGAGACAGAGCCCGCCACCTGCAGGTGAGGGTGTCAGGTAAGGAGAGGCTAATGAAGAAGAAGTTATATATTACACATCACTTACCCTATGGCCCCCCTGTTTTTATTGAATTTTGCATGAAATAAAAAATATTTTTCACAGAAAAAATATATATTTATTTGCTGCATTTCCTTAGTAATATACAAAAAAGTACAATTATTGAGTTTCAGAACAATATTTATACAAATATCTCAAATATTGTTAACTTGACAGTAAATATGCTAAAACCATTTCCATAGAGTTTTTAATTATCTTTAATGTGACCAATTAAAAAAGAAAAAAATGGTCTGTAAATGACTGAGATAATGGGGATTTACTGAATATAGTTGGTGGCCATCTTGATGATGACATAAATGTTATACGGCACACACCAAGGAGTGATACCATGAAAATTATTCATCACTAGGTAGGTTCTGATAAAAAAAATCACCCTCATATCTTCCCTTCATTAACTCACCATGGAGCATGATTTTTCTACATATGCTCTCTTACTCAACAGCATGTCCGGTTGAATTTTATCTATGTCTGACAGTGTATACATGAAACAATATATTTTATTCCAGATAAGCTTCAAAATCAAGATTCTAAATATATTCTGAATAGTGTCTCACTCATCTTAGAGTAAAAAAAAAAAACTCTTTAATTTTTTTGAGTATTGCTAGTCTGAAACAGGGCCGGCCTTAGGCAAAATGTGACACAGGGCTAGAACATATTTTAGCGCCCCACCCCCCATGGGAAATTTTTACAGTCATGTCCAAGGACAGGGCCTATTGTAGGAGGGAATATATGTATATAATAGATGGACTACATAAATACTCAACTGGATTCCAAGGGACAGAAAACGACCATGAAGAAGACCTAATGCCAGATGGGAGGATGAAATAAAAAAGTTTGCCGGATATGGTTGGAAGCGAATTGCTGAAGATAGAAATTCATG
>PXIH01S0005536.1:18647-28736 GCA_003024985.2 Euperipatoides rowelli | reverse complement strand
TTTTATTTTTTGGGGGGACTGGAGGCAGTGTGGTGGGAGATTTTTTGTGTGAAGAATGGGTACACTGCCCAGTTGTTAATATTTTGGACCTGAAAATGTACTATTTTTAACCAAATAATTTCATAGTGCACATAACATTTGAAAACAAGATTAAAAAATATAGCGAATTAGCTTTTAATTACTAATTGCTACAGCATATGCAAGCCGGATAGATTAGCTGAACACTGGATGACTGGAAATAATCATTTTATTGACAGGAACCAAATAAAACAATAACGTAAACAATAAGCCCCCTTCTGACTAGGACTGCAATATACCGTTTTGGGGCAGTCTGCAACCTGGAAAGGCCACCCTTTCCAACAATGTAAAAACATAAAATAAAATGTACTCATTAGAAAGGCAGCAGCCTAATCAATATGCGAGTGCAACTCAGATTCGAATACGCGCTCCGTTTTAAAAGACAAACGAAGCGCGTATTCAAATGAACAAAATTAAATAAATTAATTCTTAGTTAATCAGCACATTCAGGCAGTTTGACTATTTCAAGAGATAATTACCTTCAGCGGTTACGTATCCGCTTTTTAACATGCCATTTTATTTAATAGCTTTTTAATAAATGCCGTGTCAAGAGAGTAATCACAACTTGAAATTAACTCAGCTGACACCTGAATGTACCAATTAAAAATAATAATAGAAAATAAAACCCCAACCGTTATAATACTGTATATACCAGTACTATATTTCCTATTTAGATCTTGCAAACTATCGATATTCTGTCATCTTAAATTATGATTTAAATTGAACAAATAAAGCAGTAAACATCACCCTTTCATCAGCATATAAATAAATAACAGAAAAAGCTATAGCTTTGAAAGTATTACAGATCTATTGAGAAATTAAAGCATGACATGGACACGTTAAGCTAAGAAAGCTTGAATACAACTCAACTGTGGCTTTGACAGAAACATCGGCTAATGACTCAACTGTGGCCGAAAATGTCCATGTGGCATTGTTACCTGACTAAATCACTGCGCCATGGATAAAGTGTCTATGAAATAATGATTTTATTTAGAACCAGCCAATGAAGTTTCTGGTATAATTTGAGCTCCAGAGTTTGCTATATAATTAGCCGGCAAACTTTGGAGCTCCTTTTACCATAAATTTTAAAAATTCATTCCCAGAGCAGGGCAGGCCATAGGGAGTCCAAAATAACATCCGCCGGGGGTTATTCTTAGATAAATGGTCCCAAGTTATTTTATCAATTTGTTTCGAATAAACAATCCCTAAATGAAAACATTACTAACGTGGTTATAGTTTCAGAAACACGAAGACTACCTGCCAGTCAGATAAAAGTAATGAAGCTAGAGAAAATTAGTGTCTGATTAGCAAATTCCTGAGTGCCATTTAGTCCAGAAATGGCCGTCGATAGGTTAAAGGTTAGGCGGAACGGATGATCGTGTATATAAAATGATAAAAAACAAAGGGTTTATAGCATCCATTAGGGTTGTGGCATAGTTTACATAGGTAGTAGGAGTTAGGGTTCAGATTGGGATGGTTAGGATTGTAAACAAAAAAAATTCAGGAACACAACTACACAAAATTAAAAATAATTTTGGACCGTTTATTTATGAATAACCTGTCGGATCTAATATAGCAAAGCTGTCAAATAGCGTAAATGAAACAGTATTGCACTAGGATGGGTTGTTGAGGAGTAGCAAACCTTTCCTAATATATTTATTATTATATTGAACGTTTTTTTTAATAAAGTTGTGTAAAAGAACTCAATTAATAAGAGTTTTTGCTTTTTCTGATCAGTTTGATAGGAACAGATATTAGATTGTAATTTAGAATAAATGAACTTATATGATCTTAGTTTGTAATGACCTTAAATGACGCTCTGGCTTCACTGACAGCTTTTTCTATGAATTCATCACTGATTTTTCTAGAAGGATGTTCATTGAATACGGAATTCATAAGAGCAATTTTAGCAGCACTTCTTCGAGCTTCTGCTTTGGTTGGACAGTTCTGTAAAACAAAAAACAAAAAATAAATAAAAAAGACAGAATTAGTTCAAAGGTCAAATACATGATACATTGAAAATCATATTTTTTATATTAATGATTTTCAAAGACAACAAACACTAACAATATATTTAAAAAAAAAAAAAAAAGAAAACAGGATTTTCTTTTCTTTAGAGAAAGTCACATGATGTGCATGCCCTAAGCAGGATTCGAACCCGGGATGTCTCGGTTGGCAGCCTGCCTTCTTGCCAACTGACCACCGAGATATCGGCACCAATATAAAATATTTTGAAGTTAAAAACAAGAAGTTAATTCATAAGGCATAAAAAAAAAACATTTCCTTAGTGACACTAAATTGAGATTCTTTTGCAATGAGTCTCATTGTAATTGAATCAGGTAGACATCTTTGTTTGATTTTTTAAATAATTTTTTTAAAAAAAGATAACTTTCAATTTTAGTAACAAATAATTTTTTTTTAGCTTGTGCAATTTGTAAAAATGGAATCTTGGATTAAGTTTCAATTCTTATCATTAACATAGGCCTACCTTTAGTTTCTTTGTATATTATTCCAGAAATGTCCATTGATTGACTAATGCTCTTTTTGGACTCGATTTGACAATTGCACAGAATATTCTTAACATTTACCTTTTAACTAATTAGGCCTACTTTTGCAGGTAGGCTTATACTGAGTTAATAGAGTGGTTTAATTTTTGCTTTTATAATGTTTTAACCCTTAAATTCTTTAATAAATAGTTAAAATAAAAATTCAATTAATTTCTAGAATAATATCTGTTAAGGATTTAAGGGAAGTCCGGATAAAAAGAAAAGTTAATGTTTTATCCACTAACAATATCAATATCTTAAATTATTAGACTGTCATGATTGTTTGTAAGCATGAAATTGTACTCCACATGTTTTGATGACATATTCAGTACATGAGATGTATTCCATGTTTTGATGAGGTCATTAAGAGATATTTTGTATTTAGGAACATAATTATACTAGTTATTTGTTGTATACAGTTTATTCTAATTATAACTGGTAGGCCTACATTTTAATAATGATTTAATTTTGTTTTAGACCAAACTCCTTTTTTATGATTTTAATTAATACTCAGACAGAATGGAGATGAATTTCAGTGTTGTGGAGCAAATATACATTGTGCAATTTTGAATAACTGGTTTTGAAAACAAGATATATTTAATTTTGTTTTTTTGGAAAAATGCTTGCTTGGGAGTGCCAGACTCTTCTTATTTAGGGGTGAGGAACATGCGACCTTAAGGCCGCATACAACCATTTGAGGTAGGCTACTTGGTGTGGCCTATTTGTCAAATATATTTTTTCATCATTGTTAATTTATTATTACATAATATCAAATGATGTATCACATAAAGTTCAAATCGAAAATTTGTTATTAAAGCACAATATTAAAAATTAAACATTCTTATCCATTAATTGTTCTGTGGGTGATGCACTTTCAATTTTTGCCACTAGATAGCACCAAGACTATTCGCAATGATCGCTTCAGTTCGACTCATGTCAGATACTACAATGTAGTAAGAGGGCTGGTAATGGTCTACCTCATAGAGCTTCCCCCCCCTGTTGGCTCTATCTTATCACGAGGAAGACCATTTATTTAGTTAGACTAAGATTGCATTCTAGCACGATACTTTCAGATATTCCTAAGGTCACCATCTCCGAGGCTGGCGCAGGTTTCGCACTGGCATGGAAGACTAAGCAATCATAACAATTACTAAATATACATACTAGAATGGGGACCCTGACCCTAAGCAACATAATTCATAGTATAATGTCCTTCCATCATCTCTAATGGAAGTGTGTCTACTGTGTGTATATAATCATTTAGAAACTAGGCCTCTTTCATAGTTAGTAATGGCACTCAAATACTAGGCTCTGAACTCTAAACTGGGAAATAGCTCTATTATCTCCATAACCTCGGCTTGGGAGACTCCGCACAAAAGCGCAGGCAAGATCCCAATACATCCTGGTTAACACAGATCAGAGAGATATGTTCCGGGAGAAATTACCAGATAAATATTAAGCCTCTCTTACTAGCTTTTGTCCAGACTTACATGAAAATACCCCTATCAGAAAATACTAATACATCATATCTATATGTAGGCTGTAAGCAGACAGTAGCTACCCCAAAGATATAATATTTACCGAACAGGGGCCAAACGTGCTAATTAATGGTTTAATTCTCTTATCACGACTAAATAATCAGCACAAATAGGCGAAAGGACAGTACCCTAACTAAACCCTACTGAAATTCCAGCCCGAACCGGCTGACTAGGGACTAAGAGGAGAAAGGGGGACTAACCCTTTATTATCCCTGCCCCAATAGAAAGGCACAGGTACTACCCCTGTCACGATCACTAGGAAAAGCATCTGAAAGAGAAAATTTAGTAAAATATGTCATTTCAATACCTAGCCTCTACACATACACAAAGATTTGTTTAGAAAACACACATATTTATTTGCCAAAAAAAATTAATAAACATATCCTTTCCCATAGATTAATATACAATAATAACCCCTTACAAATGGTAAATTACATATAGAAAGATTAGGGCGAAATTTAGAAAAGGGGGGAGAAGGGATGGGAGTTTGGAGTATAGCCAACTGGGACTGGGTAGACAGAATTTTATTTGTGAAAGTTTCTGAGGTTAGATTGCCTATATTGATAATAAAAAAATTTATAAGAACCAAAGTCTATAAATTAGAGCTGGGAACAGTCTATAGATGAGGCGTTTAAGAAATAATTCAGTTGCTAAGATAAATGACGTGAAGAGAGGGGGTGGGCTGACTTGGTGGTAGTAAAATATATTCTATAAGTGATTTAGATGGGTAATTGGAACTGTAATTTAGATGGACTCTAGTAAGCACCTTCAGAGGCAGTCTAAAGGATGCCATTTGGTCAGCTGCCGGTACAATTTTCAACTCCTTGGTTGCAGAAGCCTAGCTTCAGTTAGCCATCAAAATTTGGGTCCCATCTCCTGAATTTATGCTCTGCAAGCCGTTTTATATCAGTAGGTTGCCAACAGCGTTTAACTGAAGTTTAATTGCCTTTGATAGGTTGCCATCCCCTGTCATCTGCTATCATGTAGATTAAGGTGATGTCAGAATGTCAGCCCTTCAGAAGCTCCCCCTAGTGGTGAATCGGCCTTTCCTTAGCAATGAAGAAAGGTGAATAAAATTATATCGTAGCTTTATGAACTTTCCATTTACACACACACATATAGTCCGAATATCTTAGAATGTTATTGTTCGACAGAAAAATTGTCCCTTTCTATTGTTCATTTTCTTATCAATAAATTTTCTCAATATGTTATTTTTCTCATTTCAGTGAAGGGACGTCCAGTGTGGCTATTATTGTTGGCCATACTCAGGGAGGACCAGGGACTGAAGAGAATATAAGATAAATAAAACATATACCAACAAAATTAGTAAAATCATATTCACACTAATAAAATACTGTACAACAAATCGTAATTGTAACTTGCTAGACAAATTATAAAAATAGAAAAAGAGGATGTTTTGTTTTGTAATTTGTTACCATTTGAGTAGCAAATGACACTTATATGGTTCAAATAAAGACATGTTTCAGATCACAAGTGACAAACACTAATATGAAAGACCAACTGAGGTTATATTTAGATAGATATCTATTTATAACTTTGGCAAAATTGAATATACGTAAAGTGTGTGAAACACGGTCTTATGATGTATCTCTTGAATGTTATTTGGCCTTCAAATGCCAAAGGATTACCCCCACCCTGACCTGTTATATTATATCTATATTGTGCAAGATGAACATGCAAAGCATTGTCTTTCATATGTTGAGATCAAATGACAAAATAATTTTTCGAAATGAGGGAAAAAAACTTTATAAATATCTTGTATGAGTATATAATATATTATGACGATCTGTTTCAGCATAATATTTATTTTGTAATATTAATTCATACATCCGTGCGAATTAAGGTAATTTATTCAAGTAATTTACAGTAGTCTAATTAGCTGCTAATTAGCCTGTGTGTGTTTCTTTCTTCGAATAAAATAATTTGCTGGTCATTTTTAATTTATCTTGTTTGAGCAGTGGCGGCCTAGGCCGTTGACTAGCTCAAGTATTTAGCGCAGTATCTACGAAGACCATCAGCGGCCTATGCTATTATCCTTCCTGTTTGAGCAAGTCTGCCCCACCTGATGTTGAACATCACCATTAGCCAGTTGGGGTTTTTAGTTTTAGCGTATCCAGCTTTCCTTATTATTTACCGTATGCAGCCGCTGTAGTTTTCCAGAGCCATCCTGAATTTATTTTTAAATACTGTAGAACTTTTTCACTGAACTTATTTTTATAGACAGTTTAATTGTACCAAATTATTACTCACCACTACAGTTTAGTAAATAATAGTTCCAGCTCCGTCATACCTATAGTACATCGTTTAGCTGAATTTGTTGCCTGCTGGTCTGAGTTACATATTAAATATGGCTGCCAGCAGTGATGCTGACATGGATGTCTCTATGGCTCCATACAGTTAGAGTCTTGTGGACAGCTTGGGAGGTTGGACGATGTGTTTTATCACTGAGACTTTTGTTATCATGTGATACCAACACCATGTAAAGAGTGGAGTGAGTATTTATTGGTCAAATAATTAGTTAGTATTATTTATAGCACATTTATTAAGGGTCAGGCCAGCTCGATCAAATTCCTAGCTATCCTCTTCCAGAATTTAGTGTCTCCAAAATGGCGTTGTCGTCTTCATCGTTGGAAAACCGTACTTAACCATTTTTACCACTCTCACACCTAATAATTAACTTTACTGAGACTAACTTTATAAATGAACCTGCATTAATTTTGCTTATTATTTACGATTTATATATATATTATTTTTTACTTCCTTTTGAGAGCCCTACTGCAACAATTATCTCTCCGTACTGGACATACAGGATGTCCAAGAATTACCTTTATGATAATTTAACATTAACTCATGAACCAAAAGTCATATCCACAAACCGTTTGCTGCAATTTATCAACTCAAAACGTTTTGCTGTTAATAGATGGCACCACAGAGTATTCTAATGCAAATGCCATCCATACAAGAAAAAGCACAATGTGTGCTGTGGCTGGACTAAACAAAATCTCCAGTAACTGTCCAATGTAAATATGGGAAAGAACCACCAAGTGGACCTATAATCCATGCATGGATAAAGAAGTTTAAGAAAACTGGAAGTTTGCTGCAGGTTAAAGGTCAAGATCATAATTCAACATCACACAACACTGTGTCCTTAACATAACACTTGATTTTTTTTGTGGGATTATGTTAAGGATATGGCTTACTGCACACTGCCATAGTACTATGACAAAGGTTATGCTGTCCAACACATAGCATAAAATTGAGTTTTGCCTTGATGTGCTGCATGCAACAAACAGGTTCACATGTAGACACCTACTACTTTTTGAGTTGATAAATAGCAGCAAACGGTTTGTGGATATGACTTTTGGTTCATGAGTTATGTTAAATTATCATAAAGATAACTCTCAGATACCTTGTAGATACCACTTTTGGTTCATGAGTTTTGTTATCATAAAGGTAAGTCTCGGACATCCTGTAGATACTACTTTTCGTTCATGAGTTATGTTAAATCATTATAAAGGTAATTCTCAACACCTTGTATAATATGACTTTTGGTTCATGAGTTATGTTAAATCATTCTAAAGGTAATTCTTGGACACAAGTAGATACAACTTTTGGTTCATGAGTTTTGTTAAATCATTATAAAGGTAATTCTTGGACACCATGTAGATACAACTTTTGGTTCATGAGTTATGTTAAATCGTTATCATAAAGGTAATTCTCGGACACCCTGGGATTGTGGATATGACTTTTGGTTCATGAGTTATGTTAAATCGTTATCATGATTCATAAAGGTAATACTCGAACACCCATGGATTTTACTATCCTTTAAAAAATAGAATGTGGCAAGGATCTCACTGTACTTAAAGGACATTGAACCCTTAAAAAATTATATTAGTTATTATTTAGTAAATTGATTGGAGCAATTTCTTTTGCTACAAAACAAAATTAAAATGCATGAGGTCATTAGGATGATTCACATAAATTATTTTTCTTAAAAATATAGTACCGTTATACAACCGTTACAGAAATCAAACAAATTTATAAACCAATGTGACTAAACTTGTTTCTAGTGCAATATTTCTATTTCTATTTATTTAATAGAAAATAATTTATAACACTTGTCTTTTTTTTTAAAATTTTAGTGATAAATCTCATCCTGATGACATCATTGGTGTCATTTTTATTATGCAGCAAGAGAAAATAGTCCCAATTCAAGATAATTTTCAACAACCAGCATAAAATGTTATAGATTTTGTTACATTCGCAAATAAAATCAGAGTTTTATCAGGGTTTACTTTCTCATTAAGGACAGCTGAAATGTTGGTTAGAATAATTAATTAACATCACAGCTGCCCATAATGTCTTAAGTTTATTAGAAAAAATATCAGAGGTAAACTCTAAAGTAATTAATTAACCTTATATCCACCATGTCAATGTGAAAAATTTATAAGACTAAACATAACATATTAATTAAAAAGATTTGTAGAACTGGTCCTCTAATGTATCATCCATTAACTTATGAATCAGAATTTCTCCCTTAATATCCCCAGGTCATCTGTGTTTATGTAATTAGAGACTGATTATGATTACCACTAACAAGGTTCCTAAAGGCACATGGGATGAACAGAAGTCTTCATTTGAAATATTTTATTAATTGAATTTGGGATAAAGGTGACATGGAGTCATATCTCATTTTTTACATTAATTTAACAAAAGTGCTATTTTGTAATTATTATTTTAATTATGTCTATGTAACTGTAATAAATTGTGTTTCCATACAGTTTTGCAAATATAAATCATTCTTTCAGTTTGGGGCCCACTTTGCAGTAGAATCATTAGATTCTACTGTAAAGTGGGCCCCACTTTGCAAAGTGCAAAGTGTTTCAATTTACAAATGACTGACTTTTATGTTCATTTTATCTTCAAATTTAATATATTAATCATAGTGGATATAGATATAACTTTTAGAATTATGGTAATGCAAACAAATTCAAATTATTTGGATCAACTTTAAGGACAACCTCGCTGGATTATGGTCTCCTTTTGCCCAACATATTTGTATTTTTAGCTCTTTTAACATTTTGTTTAAAAACTGGTTATTGGTCAATTGATTACAGTGTGATGTAATCTTCCACCACCAGGAGGCCAAATTATAATTTTCTCTTACTTTGATTGCAGCGAATGTTAATCATAATGTCAAGGAGGAGATAGAAATCTAGATAATTAGAACCGAAGAGGTAAAAACAACAAGGGGAGTCTTATGGGGAGGACTTATTAACCTGGAAGCATATTTAAGCCCATATTCATACCATTTAAAATATAGTGATTTAATGAAGTTACACTTTTGTAAATAAGTTATAAAACTGCTGCACCCCACCTGCAATTACATAAAAGAAACACAGACTGGACCAGTAGGGACAGAGAGTGAACATAAGAAAACAATTATTGTTTGCATGATATAACTATTTCAAATACTTTTAGTAGACTGTATACAAGTTGAAAAATAGCAAATGATAATTTTCTTTTATATAAATTATATATTTTTATTATTATTATACTTGCATACATATTTTTTTAAGTATTTGATAGAAGTTGTGAGAAAATATATACAGCGTTTTAGAATCCAATTGTTGAAGATTAGATTAATGGTGCAGCTAATAATGAACATGCAAAGGGCAGGGTGACATAGATCCTTGAATGGTCACCACTACTCAAACAATGGTGATGATCATTCTAACTAGAAAAAAAAAATCATAAAAGAAATCCGTTTCTTGGAATTTTTTTTCCTTTATATATTAAAATTCTTGATAAAAAAACAGAACAAAAAATACTAATTAAGTTTTTTTTTTCTATTTGTTATAGATTTTAAAATATTTAACATATATTATTTGGACATACAGTAAATA
>PXIH01S0005516.1:9311-21603 GCA_003024985.2 Euperipatoides rowelli | reverse complement strand
TTTTCTAAGTGTATTTGCAATAATTAAATAAAATGGTTGCAATTTATTGTAAAAGCGATATAAAATGATAAT
Source organism: Euperipatoides rowelli (assembly GCA_003024985.2). NCBI lineage: Eukaryota > Metazoa > Onychophora > Udeonychophora > Euonychophora > Peripatopsidae > Euperipatoides > Euperipatoides rowelli. Next base: position 21,531 of record PXIH01S0005516.1, on the reverse strand, counting down.
GAAGGAAATAATGGAAGTAATAATATTTTTGTTACAACACATACAGTAGTATTTGTTTAAAAATTTTTAAAAAAATATGCTGTTTCTTTAAAATAAAAAAAAGTAGAAAATAATTGGGATAAATGAATGGGACTTTTTAATACTGAATGATTCATATAGTGTACACACTGTATTTATCACAACATTACGGCAAAATTTTATAGCCTAGTATAAATTACACACACATACTGTATAACATATAAACTTTATGTATTGTATAAAAACAGTATATATTATAACAACAATAACATTAATATCATTTTAATCATGTTGAGTAATTTAAATTAAATGCTGAACTTGAAATTTATTGCAGAAGTAATAGATTATAATTTAAGCTTTTAAACTTGACCCTAACCCTTATAGAATAGGCTAACTTATCCTAAGTTAAAAAAATGATAACTTGAAATGCAAAGAAAATATATTTTTTTAATTTAAATTTAATCATTGCTGTACTCTTTTTTAAAATTTTATATTTCATTAAAATTTTATTAAATATCAATTAAAAATAGCAACTATCCTTCCCCAAACATTTTTAACACTGTGCCTGTGGTAAATACTAACAAAGCAAAAAAGTGCCATTAAGTGTACATAGCTAATCAAGAAATTTTTTTAATATATATGCTTTATAATTTTACTTTAAAAATTATTTTCACTAACTCTAAATTAAAAATATTAAACTTTAACTGAAAACATTAATCTAATTGTTATTAGATAAAGTTAATTTAAATCTTTTAATCACCTTCTCATTAAATAAAAAAATTGAGAGTTAATTCAAGTTTGAAAGTGTTCTGCTTGCTGTTAAACTATCATTTTTTAGACAGCGCTTAATAAGGTTGCAGGTAAAAAAAAAGGGTAAATAGTTACCATATTTTTTAAAATTAATATTGCCCCTTTAATGCATACTGACATGACATCCATGACAGAAGACTATAGACCTAATTAAGAGTCCATATTTGAACCACAATAACAAAATTAAATGACCTAATTTGCTTTGCAGGTTAAAAAAAAACATAAAAGCGTTTCATTTTGAAATATTGCACTGTTATTAAAAAGACTACAGTTGACTGTTTAAGGAGACGCAATGGATTTAAACATTTTTTTTTTATAATTTATTTTTGATTTTATATTTAATTTTGAACTTTCTTACAAAAGAATCACTAGAGGTAGAAAAAAAGAGGAAGCATGTCAAGTACTCTGGAAGCCGGCAAAAAGGACATACAATATATTAAAAGCACAAATGATAATTTATGAAATAATTAAAAGCTTCAATACGTTTATTGAATGCCCATCCTAATTCAGTTTTTCATGCAAAGAAGCTATTTCTTTAAAAAAAAAAAAAGCTAATTACCACTATTAAAATATTGTAGGTGTATAACCTAGCCTTTCAAAGTTTAGTTGTTATTATAGGGATCCTCAGGTGAGTATTCTTCCAGATCTTGCATACTAAAGTCTAGCTACAAGCACGATTTATTTTCTTCCAGCCACTTTATCAAATATCAAGTGCTTTATCTAGATTTTTTAAATATTATAGAAGAGAAAAAAATGGAATGAGAGACAAACAGCAACTTTCCTGTAAAAATACTGTTGAATTTGTCAAATAAATGAAGTAGTCAGACAGAAATAAAATCGGAAACGCTTGAATTAAAGTCGGACTTATTACTAACTGCTCTAACTAGACTTAGTGTTTTAAATAAAATAAATAATTTGATGTGGAAATAACAAGTTTGGCTGCAAAACTGTTGCAGTTTGAAAAATATTTTTAGTATAAGCCAATTTATACCTACTCTAAAATAAGTCTTGAAAATAAATAAACCTTACCTGAGGAAAGTCACCTTTGACCTTTATGAAACCGTAAGTAAGTAACACAACTGTTGCTTTTGATTAATACCCATTAGTCATTAAAATTCATTATGGTGGCCAATGATTTTCTTTAAATCCAACAGTTAAATGTGCAACTTCTTAAAATCTTTAAATTAATTAGACATTCAAAATTCACTTGTGAGAAAGGAATAATCCGGTTTGAATAAAAATAATAAACCTTTTTTTTTTAAAAAAAAAAATATTTTGACCGCTTTTACCAGTAACGTTATAAAAAACAATGTCATGCTAGGCGGCAATCAACAAATCAAATATTGTACTTGAAAGAAAAAAAAATTGCTGCCTTTTAACCCTTTCCACTCCATCTCTGGTGATATATCGACATTTATAATTATGCAGTTGCGCTCCCAATACGGGAATACACTGACATTATGCTATCATTTTTGATATTCAATATTTTGTTCAAAAATGCTTGTTTTTTTAAAAAACCTTTTAAAGATTAGTTTTCAATAATCTCTAAATATTTTTTAAAAAAAAAAAAAAGAAAATAAAACTTTTAGTACAAAAATAAAATCAATAATAATTAAATTATATAATTATTTTGTATGCTTCTCAATTTCCACTTTTTTTTATTAAAAACTTTTGCCATTTACTAGCAATTAATTTTATCAATACATTACTTAGTTGTTATTCACGATATAAAGAATAAATTTTATTAGAAACAAAAATCAAATATCTAAAATTAGAAATGTAACTCATGTTTTTGCAATTTGCTTGGATAATTTTCTGGACTCCATGTCCAGTGAATCGCGGACACCTTTCTTATTGTTTACAAGACTCCACTAGCGGTGGATGGCCACTTTTTTTTATTTTTGTCTTATGCTACTTATGTCACTCCAATTTAGATACAGTAACTTAGAACTTCAAAATGGCTAGAAAAAGATTGCTGAATGATGAAGAAATTTATACTATATTAGAAGATGAAATGGACACAGATACAGACTCAGAATTAAATTTCAGCGATGAAATTTATGGGCCCTCTGAGCATTTTAACTTATTTTTCGTAATGTTGGTAATATAGGCAATCGCATGACATATCGGAATAAATCATAGTAAATCTAAATAAGATAGAAACAAACTTTAAATATATTTATTATTTTATTTTTTGTAAGGAATTCAAATATCCAAATTATAAAAAAAATCCAACAAAGAGATTTTTTTTAATTAATATTTTTCGTAATGTCGGGTAATGATTATCTAACACAGTATAAGCTATCCTGTGACACATCGAAATAAATAATAGTAAATCTAAATAAGATAGAAACAAACTAATATTTTTTATTTTATTTTTTATAAGGAATTCAAATATCCAAATTAAAAAAAAATTTAACAAAGAGATTATTTTTAATTAATATTTTTCAAAAAGTCACCAATAAAAATAAAAAATCCCCAATTTCTTATAATTATTAACCCTTATAATGGCTTTTCTGTTTGACACACATTTTTTTGTATTGATTTTTAAAATCTACATTAAATTTTGATTTTAAAAATATATAAGTTTATTCTTGTTTTATAATATCTTTATTAGGCCACCATAAATTCAAAATTTGATAATTATGGTAACCTATGCCATAGATCTAATTATCCCGCATATGTGCAAAAAACATCATTAGATATTCATGTAAACCATTTTAAATTTATTTTTTCTCTATGTCTAATCGAAATTTAAAATAAAAAAAAAATTGATTTTGGTTTTTATTGTGGAGCGGTAGAATCCAAATTCTCTGAATTTAAGTGGAGTGGAAAGGGTTAATGTACAGTACGTAAGTTACTTAATTTAAAATGATATAAAGTTAGTAGCCTATGGCATATAATTATTAGTAATGTGATTATGTTGGTCTAGGAATCTTTTCTTATACTGTAAATGCTACTCAAAATGATAGGGATATAGTCTACTGTCATGTAATTAAGGCAACAGTGTTATTTTAATTTCAACATTTCATTAAAAAAAAAATACTTTAACTTGATTATTCCAAATAAAAGCACATCCTGTATTTTATCATTCCTAAGAAATCAGAAGAAAGTTCAAGATGGGTATGCCAAATAAGTGCTTCCCCCCCCCCCCTCAAATTGGAAAAATAAAGTTTAAGAGCGCATGCACTTAACGGTAATGTACAACATTTAGGCCTACTAATAATTTTTGCTATAATGCTTATTTCTTATACATTAACATTTATTTTACACAATTTGTTTTTATAAACTCTTTTACACATCTATTTGTAGATCAATAATAATGAATGAGGATAAATTAAAATATACTAATTCACTCTTAATTACCTTAGTGATTTTTTTTTTAATAAACATTTTTTCTCTCTCAGTAATATAACATCACAAGGCTATGATTCACAGCTGTTTTTTTTTTTAAAAAAAAAGGTGTTTTTTTTTTTCCTCTTTCATTATACAATAACATCGATAGTGAGCTTACAATGTGGGTAGATGAGGATAGTGAGTGTCAGTACAAATTGAAATTTAACAAATGTGCAAATTGAAAATTTTAACAAGTGGAACGGGAAATTAAAAAATGGTTTCATGGACTTTAATAACTTAAAGAACTTGCCACTTTTGAATGTTATTCATTATAAAATGGTACCACAACTGAATAAAGTTTGGAATCGCTGTCATTTGATCCATCAATGGAAATTAAAAATGGTCCATTTTTTTTATAACGTTTACAATAGACAATTTTTCCTTTAAAGCAATTTCACCAATAAACACAGCAGGTTTTTTTTTGGCCACAACAATAACGTTTAGTCTCTTCATTTTTAGGGAACATTTTACTAAATAAAAGGCCACAGCTAGCTGAATTTTATGTTCAATCAAAAACGAGGTAAAATAATATTCGGCACGAATGACTGATTAATTGTCAGTTTTTGAAAAAAATGGAAGCAATTGTATTATGATCAGGACTGTGTAGTAAATTCTTATGTTTCTTCAAATTGATATGAAACTTTATTTCCATTTTACTACCATGCTAGATGTTTAACAAAATATATAAATGATGTTACTTGTTAAAATATAAGCGAACAAAATAGCAAGATTTTATTTAGAGTTAATCCTGTGAACTTTGTATTGCCAATTTATACTTTTGAAAGAACCCAATTTTTAGTCAAACCACAGTGCTTAATATAGGTACAGTAGCTAAATATACCCAACTAGTAACTAGCTAGGCCATTAAAATATGAAGCTGTACACATGACTATGTAATTTCAGTTCACAAACAAATTTGTTGTATTGACACGGTCCTAACTATTTAAGTCCATGCTAAAATTTATTTATTCATTTAAATCAACAAAAAAAACATTTTTTATGAAAGCCAGTAACATTGTCTAGAAAGTTTTATGGATATACTGTATATAATTTTTTTTAATTTTTCGTAAAATAATAATTAATAATCGTAAAATCATAACACATGAGAATTCTCGTACATTTTAGGAAAAAATTAGGAGAGGTGCAGCTATGAATTTCTTATTTTTATTTTACTATAGCTTTAATAGCTACTATAAAGCATTTGCGAAAGAGCAAGCTGGGCTTGAAATAAGTGGGTGCAATGAGCGCAATTACTCTCATAAACCTATTATTTGCTCTAATAAATTAAGTTTTGTGTGAGCGCAGGTTTTTGCGCCAACACTTTGCTTTAAAAAAAAAAAGAAAAAAATAATTCCCGACTGCTAAAAAATAAAATCTGTTATAATAGTTTACATAAGTAAACAATTATTACATTTGAGAAAAGATTTTTAAAAATTGCTTTATTCCCTTTTTCATTAAAAAAAAATCTTGTACATCTAACTTGTTAGAGTTCGTTGAGGTACGAAGTCAAAGAGATAGAATATAACTAAGCTCCCTAGTAGCAGATCATGAAAATTGTGAAATAGAAATTCTTGAATTTAAAAAATTTCACAGGAAATAATAAAAAAAAAAGTAGCTTTTATTCTGGTAGTTTATTTATGCACATAACATTTTTTAAAGAAAAAGGTTTTAAAATCACAAATGAGGAATTTATGACCACGACACGCTTATCTTCTTGTATAACGACAGATCAGCCTAGCAAATTTTACAGAGCTCCATTTAATTCAGAAACTCATGCTGATTGGTTAACCCTTAAATCTCATTCAAACGAGATTGCATTGCAACACTACTGTCTGGACCTCAGACCTACCAATGTCATGCAGCCCAATACCACTAGTGCTATCCACCCCTCACTCATAGATTGTTTTAAAATGTTTGGTAATTACAATAGAAATAGATATATAATAAAGATTATTAGATATCAAATAAATATTCCGATAGTTTATAACATTAAATGTTTAAATAATAATTCGTTGTAAAGAGGTAAATAGAAAATTTGATCATGTACTATTATATAGCCTAAAAGTTTTTTTCTCCATTATGTTATTTGCTAGTATTACAAAGTTAAATATATAAAATCTAACTAGCATAAATGAGTTTGTTTATCTTTGCCACTATCATCTTTTTCTATTGCTAGTATTCTTCATAAGTCAAATGTTAAAAATGATAAGGAGGGTAGTTGCTATTCTAAATCAATGTTAATCAAATCTAAAATAAAACATTTAAAAAAAAAAAAAATTTAAAAAAAAAAATGGAAATATTTTTATTTAAATTTTATATACAGTGGAATTTTTTTATTTTTATTTTTTCACATACTGTAGATGTGTAAAATTATACTAGGGAATTATTTATATTGTATTTATCAGTATATATTGTTTTTATATTATACCATACATTTTAAATAAATAAGTAAATCACAAGCAAGAATTAAAATAACATGAAATAACATTTAATGGAAAACAAACAGTTGAGTGGTAAAATTATAAATAGGCTAAGCATAATTTTAAATATTAATATTCAAATATAAGAAATTTAATATTTTAGCTACAGTAGTTAATCAACAAATAAAAAATAACAAGAAACTCACCTGTTCTGATAACTCCAATATTTAGCATCTCTTGGAATGGTACATAACTGCTTACCATAGCAGCATAATACTTGCGGATGGAAAACATATTTACGTCCACAGCAATAACCCAGCAATTGCATAACGGGATCTATTTCTTGCTCAAACACTTCAGCCAACTAAATCACAAGAAAATATTCAAGATTAGAAAAGACATACAGTATAATATAGACAGTCGCAAGTACTGTATTTTATATATTTTTGCTAAATAATTTTTTTTAAAAAACATGTATATAAAAATGCCAATATTTTTTTTTAATGTAAAAAGGTTTATAAAAATGCCTAAAAGATGAGATTGTAAAAAAAAAACTTAAAAGAAATTAAGACCAAAAGACAAAGTAAAAATAATAGAAAAAAAAAANCAATACTACAGTATTAGCATTGTGTAGTACTGATAGAGATACTAGCCTTTGTACAGTATCTATACACCCGTGAGGTCTTCCTATTATACAGCCAGGCATTGTCAAACATGAGCCAGACATCATCAACATACTGCCAAGGATCCTGGTACTGCCCTGTGTCCAACTTGCGTTTGATTGTTGACAAGTCCATGGGCTTCTTAATAATATCAAAATAATCCTACATGGGAAAATATCTCATTGTAGTATACTAGGTCCATACTACTCTACATTAGAATAATTAAAGTTTAAGTCAAGCAAAGGGGCATGCAGTATACGTATGGACTTAATTAAAACATTAAACTACTGTATATGATTTCAAACTTGAAAAGAAAACATGCTTTAAAGAGAATTGAATCAAAGAGAACTGAAGTTTTCCTAACCTAAAAAATTATTGCCAAAAGATGACAAATCTATTAATAAAGTTTAATATACTGTAATTGTAGAAATATTTTTAATACTATATTTTTTNAAACTACTGTATATGATTTCAAACTTGAAAAGAAAACATGCTTTAAAGAGAATTGAATCAAAGAGAACTGAAGTTTTCCTAACCTAAAAAATTATTGCCAAAAGATGACAAATCTATTAATAAAGTTTAATATACTGTAATTGTAGAAATATTTTTAATACTATATTTTTTATAAAACAAGTATTTTTATAAAAAATATATTAATTTTTTTCCCTTAATTTTTTTAAAGGGTGCTCACCCTCAGAAAGTACACTTTAAAAAAAAAATTATTAGTTAAATACAGCACAAGAAATATTGTTGCAAGTTTTTTTTTAAGTGGATGTCCCACTAAAAAAAAAAATTGAAACTATGCTAAAATAGTTTTTTTGTTCTCTTCTTTTCAACCCTTTTCAGTCCATAGTGAAATTAGTGTCTAACACAACATTTGCCCACAATTCCCTACACATCAACTACTTTTGGTATACAGTATCTATTAATTTTATCAGTCCATTACAATATTAGCCACTTTCATCCTAGCCAAGTATTCTACTAATTTTCCATTTATCTATCTTGACAATTTCGATCATTTTGCCCAGGCCGAATCCGATTTCTAATCTACCTGTTTCTCTTCCTATTCGTTCATGTAAAATATGCCGTCACAAGCATGAATGACCCCCATGCTTCTTTCGGCTGATTGAATCTTCTTGATGAGGCACCAAATTTCTGGCCAAGTAATAATAATTTTAAAAACCTTTTATTCTAACGATTTTACAGTGAAAAGAGCAACATGTAATTCAGATTTTGATAATCATAAAAGTCTTGCAAATAATTACAATATCAAAATAATTTTGTTTGCGATAAAAATTTATTTCTTTTTAACTATTTTTTTTCCCCTAGTTAAAATTTAAAAAAAAAATTTACTTAATTTTTAGCAACAAGCATCTGAAGATGACACTCAAACTATTAAAAAATAATTTTTTTTTGTCTAAATTTAATATTAAAATGTTTTAATAATTATTTTTTATAGGACGAATAATTTAAAAAAAAAATAAAAATTCACTTTAACCTTCAAAAATTATAATTCTGATATTTAAAATGTTAATGTAATAATAATAATATGGTTTATTGCTTTATTATTAGGCATTCAAATTATTGCAAAATTTAAATTCATTTAAATGGTTTTAAAAGCAAAATTTTTAAGTGATGAATATGACACCTTTCTGATTTACATTTTTAAATTATATTAATCTATAATAAACTATGTAACAATATGTATTTTCTTTAATCATTCTCTCAAAAAAAATTTCACTTTATAAAACAGCAAACCTATTTTTCTTATGTAATTTTTATTTCTAACGTAAATATTTCCCTTAAAAAAGGTCTATGTGAATTATATACTGTATATAAAGACCATGAACATATAATAATGGTAGTTATTTGTTTGGCTTGTCAGTAGAGGCATTATCTAGAATATGCTAAAATTTATAAATGTGCTATGTTAAATTAATTAAAATATACTGTATATACTATATTATATTCTAAAGAAGAAAAAAAATACCGGTACTCTGAAATGCCAGNTCTTTGTTGAAATGAAACAAACCTTGAAGTAATAACATGATTTTGTTAATTAAATGTATAGCTTTATTAATTTTTGCTGATGCACTCATTTAATTATATGGAATTATTAATATGTTAGTGAATCATTCTAAATAAAAAGCAAAACAGAGCTTGCAAAGGAGTCACAGTTTCCAATGAAGACACAAAAAAAAAAAACTTCACCAGTTGGATAGTTAAAAAAAAAAAAGCCTTATAATCATCATAAATAAAAGTTAAATACAGCTCAATTTTTTTTTCTTCAAAATTTTACGAGTAATTAATATTGTATTTTTAAAACATCAATAGAAAATGGAAATAATAAAAGTTCTTATTGCTCCCCCACCCCCTAGAAATATTTTTTTTTTTTTAATTTTAAAAATAAGACATATCTTCAAAATTCCCAGAGGGAAGAAAAAATATTAATTAAGACTAATTAGAGTGGGATATCTTTCTATCTTAAGTTCTTGAACATTTTATTGAAATGTGCCATACTGTATTTCTCACTATTCACTTTATTCTGTTTCGTAATAATGTTTAGATCCTATCAGTTGCCACAAATAAAAATATGCATCTAGTTTTTGTAATGTCTGATCAATATTTATCAGCTATTCATTTGAAAAATCACTGAATGCCACCAAATTTTTACTTGACTGTATTTAAAGTTAAAAACAATAAATGAACTTACCCTTAGCCCGAGATTACATTTAGCCGCAGAGCCAGGAACAGGAGATCTCTGAACAAAAATAACATTATATTAGTCTATTGAGATTTGGAAACTATAAAAAAAAAAATGCAAAGCAAAAAAATTCAAAAAGAATTAAAAACACAATTCTTTAAATTATTATAAAAGGAAAGTAGAGCCATCTATTTGATTCAACTATAATGTGATTATGAGTATTTAGTCATCATATAGAATTTAAAAAAAAAAACAAATATAAAAATAAAAAAAACAATGATTTTCTCATTTATACATCAATTCTATAAAGAGTGTAGTTGGCTGTTCCTTTTATATACAATTTTATTCAAGATTATTGTGGCAGTATAAGTCAAATTATTTAAAATTGATTTTATTTAAAATTGATTTTATATCAGATTACTTTAAATTTTGTGATAAAATAAAACATGGTGACATTTCATGATTTCTCATGAAAAAAAGTGATTAATGTGAAGGCATTTTCAAAACTTTATGCAAATGAGGAGTGGCACATTTTCAAACTGATAGGTTCTAAACTTCCCATCAGACATGACTAAAACCTAATTTTCCCATTTTGCCTAAATTTCTTAGCACTGTGGCTGTCTGTTTCCTAAAGTTTAATGTGAATAGGATTTTAGTAAAACAAATGACAAAAGATAATGCTAAGATGTGTAATAAAATTATACTCAAACCCAGCTCATCTCATAAAGTAAGCCCAAAGTTAATGAAGTTCTATTTAAGAAGNATCTCTCTCAATTCTACACTAGCTGGCAATAATTTATCACTTTGAATTTTGTCTAAAAGTGTAAATAAACTCTCAACACAGTATATTATATTTTACTGTGTCTGGAATGTTTTTTCAAGGTGAGGAAAAGCATAGGTGAAAACAAATCATTAACAGATTGCTATTATGTTTTAATTATATTATTTATTTTATTATCTTTGAATTAAATAACTCCAATGACAATTAAGTTTTTATGACTTTAAAATCAGATAATCAAATTTTATTCAATTGAAGAAAAAAATCACAATTATTTATCAATGTCAGCCGTAAACCTCATGCACTATAGCATTATCAGAGTAAACTGTTCTTGCTATTAGAAACATCTTTTTGTATATACAGAAAATATTCTGTGAAACCAAATTACACTTAGCAGTAAAACATTTTTGTGATAAATCAAATTAAATAAACAAAGCAATATCATATATTATTATTATACATATTTAAACATTCTGAGTTGAAAACCTTTTGTGATTTGACTTATTAAATAATAAAGGTTGATCCGCTTTGACTCTTTGACTCGCTTAAAAATAGAATTAACAAAATAATTGTTTATTTTACAGCAAATACTCCAGGCTCTAATATTTAACAGTTGTTCTAGAAACATTTTAGTTCATTTACTCATAGGAAACCAAATTCCAGAACATCTTTGCTTCCAACATAATACTCATAGTTAAATATTTTTTCATTATTTTGCTTAACAGAAATTCAATAATGTTAAAATAAAACTTAACCTAATGTACATTCACAATGCTTAAAAGATATGATTAATGTCATGTTAAAAATAAATATTAACTCAAAGTCATATGGCCAACTAAACAAAACTCATAAAAGTATTTACTAGTAAAGCATGCATTCTAGTTATAACTTAAATACTTTTAATGAATAAGATGACAGTTTTTTCTTTATTTATAAAATTAAGTAATTTACTTTAATGAATGCTGAATGGATTAGAAGTTGAATTCTTAAATATAATTTAGTATGGTAGCTTGAAAATTTATTTTAGGAGAGAATTTTTTTTTTAATAAATAGTGTAGCTAAGGATATGTTTAAAAGACTAGAGCTGTGGTACTGACCTATTATGACAAATAAAAAAAATATAGCATCATTTTTTTTAAAGTGATGATACAAAGTGTTATTGCTTCTTAGAATTTATCATATCTACTGAATGTTTTTAAGTCTGACAATATTACAACTTTTGGTGATGTGAACTTTTATTGCCATAAATAACTAAATTTTAAATTTAATATTTTGGTTAAAAATAATTTGATGATAAAAATATTCAATATTTCATTCCTGAAAAAAAAAAAAAATATTTCAAGACAAAACAATATGCCTCATCATTGTTGGAACAGTATTGACTATTTTTACAATAGATGTGGAGAATTAACAATACACTCCCATCCCCCCC
>PXIH01S0005509.1:0-15361 GCA_003024985.2 Euperipatoides rowelli | reverse complement strand
AAATATAGGCTATGTCTGGATAGAATAAGGCTCAATTAGGGGGGAGGGCAGCCTTATGAGATAGCTATCACGTTCAAGTATCGGACACATGTGATATGGAGCCATTTTAAACATAGTTCGCAATATAGTGCTTTGTCTCCATCTATAACTATTAACGAGCACACATTACAATTATCAGCTGCTGTAGCCATTGAACTTAATATAAATAATAAATTATATCATCAGGCACTGGGGCAAAAATTAAACAACAATAACTTATTTATAACTATATACGTACATATAATATAAAATATACGCAAAATTAAAAATATAATCTATAACACAAATCCCAGTGCCTGTGTTAAAAAACTGTTGCTCGTTGTCTTTTATAATGTAGTACTGTATCATATGCTAATTTGTAGACTTAATCGTCAATTCAATTTTCATATCTTGTCTGCATGAAGTAATAGATAATTCGAAGAAAAAAATTTTCTATCCAATTTTATCTTGATGAGTAGATTGATTTATTATATCAACCAGTCTTCAAAACAACTCTAATGAATTGCAGCTCCGCACACAATGAAATCTATAATATAAAATATACGCAAAATCAAATATATAATCAATAACACAAATCCCAGTGCCTGGTTTTTGGTGAGAAGTAAGTTGAATAACATTTCAATCATTAGATTGAAATCTTTTTATTTATTGGAATGTTGCTTTTTTGAAATTTATCAAAATGTTATTTTTATTTAAAATGTTCATTAGCACAAGTTTCTTAAGATTTGTCAGCTTTGCATCTTAGTTTGTGTTTTTATTAATGAAATTTCACTCCGGTAAGATCGTTGAATAATTTATTGAGAAGCCTGCTCCATTTGTTTTCAAATGATGTTGGTGAAATATATATGTCATTTGCTAGCTAAAAGAGCAGCAAATAACAGAATAAAACTCCCCATTTTATTCCTATACCACCTCTTCATTTTTTCAGCAAGTTACGAGTATTTATTGTTGTATATTATTTAGCAGAATAATAGTTTTTTTTCTATCTTTTCATATATTTTATATGTTCTCTCTACCTCTCCACCCCCCCCCCCTTCTTTCACTGGCCCTATCTGAGTATGGCCAACATTATAGCCTACTTGAGAATAATTCATAGAATGAACTTTCAGTAAGAAAATTGGAACTTTTCCCCCTCCAAATTGCAATATTTCACAAGATTTGGACTATTTATTTAATTTGTTATGATTTTACTGAAGCCACAAATGAAGCTTGGCATCGTTTCCTTGTTGCTAGGGAGATTTGAACTGCTTGGTTACTAGAGGGAGCAACTGTACAGATTACATCATTGGAATTAACATAATAACAGCTGACAAGGGATGGTGACCTATCATGCGAAATTCAACAGCACTTTGAATGGCCTTGACTACCTGCCAGTATAAAACCTTGAGCAGAGCGAATATTTAAGAGATGGGACCTGAACTTTGATGGCTGACAGAAGCTAAGCTCATGCAACCAAGGAGTTTGAACACTAGACTGGACGCTGACTAAGTAGCCTTCTTTAGATGACCTCTGAAAGACCTACTGAAGTTCATTTTACCCGTCTAAAATTATCTGCTGAAATCTACCAATGTTATTACATAATAAAATCTGCTCTTACTTAGAATTATACCTCCCTAGTAACCATAATATTCTCCGTGTTTACCTATTGCAGTTTACCCGCAGACGTAGCAAGTGAATTTATATTTCTAGAATTTAATAGCTAGCTTATGAACTCTGAACTTTAAGACTTTCTGAAATTATTTCCCTTCCAAATTACCGTTGTTGGCCCTATTCCAACTTTTCATCCCCTCTCCCCCTTCTACCCAAATTCTATTCTATCCTAATTTCACATAATACTGTAAGGGGTTATTTTCAATGTATCTAGCGGGAAAGGAACTTATTGTTATTTTGTTTTAACAAATAAAATGTGGGTGTGTAGAGGCCAAATACTGAAATGACATATCTTAATCTAATCTTTTTTTTCAGATGTCATTCCAAGCGAGCGTAAGATAGGGCTCGTACCTGTTTCCTATCTATCAGGGCAGGGATAATAAGGGATTAGCCCCCTCGTACTTCTTGAGTCCCTAGTAGGCCGGCCTGGGTTGGGATTTAGTAGGATTTAGTTAGGCTACTCTTTTATTTCATCTCGTTGTGCTGATTACTTAGCCCCACCCCGTAAGAGAAATAACCATCAATTGGCACAACTGACCGTGTTTCAGTAAATATCATGTTTTCAGGGTAGTTATGCCTGCAAAGAGCTTACATGTGGATATGATGTATCAGTAATTTTGGATCGGGTATTTACATGTAAGTGAATGTCAAACTAGTAATTGAGGCCTGATATTTACTCGGTAATTTCTCCCGTGGAACATATCTCTCCTATCTGTGAAGGCCAGGATGTTTTGGGATCTTACATGTCTCCCCACCCGTTTGCACGGAGTCCCCCAAGCCGAGGTTCTGGAGAAAATAGAGATATTCCCAGTTAGGGCTTATAACTTAGTATTTGTGCTGGCCACAGCATGAATACCTGCACTAGTTATAAGTGAGACTTAATTTCTAAGTTGCATAAGATTATAACTATTATTCTCAAACTTTTGGGAGGATTGTTATGAATTATGCTAGTTAGTAATAAAGTCCCCGTCTTAGTAGGTATCTTTGGAAATTGTTGCGACTGTTCAGTCTTCCATGCCAGTGCACAACCTGTGCCAGCCTCGGAGATTGCGGTCATAGTGACTTCTATTCATACCAGGCTAAGACCCAAATTAAGCTTACCCAAACCAATGGTTTGTCTTGTGATAGAATGGAGTTAATAGGGGGGGGGGGAGACTACAAGAGATGAACCATTTCCAGCCTGACAAAGCCTTGTTAGTCTAATATCTGACATAAGGGGATAAAAATTTGGTGTCCGCGACAGAATTTTAGAGCTTATTATATGCAACCTTCTGAGAATAGAATTTTTAAATTATTTATTCTTTTATTACATTATATAAGAATAATTAATAGGATTCTTCAGGTCCAAATCTGAAGTGGCGTCTGCTATAGAAAACTAACTTTAATTCTACGTTATACTAAAATTTTTAGACGCCATGTTTACAAAGTTTAGTATAGGTCCACAGTGAATATGTTCATTTCAGTACGACGTCTCGCACATGCATAAACTAACTTTATTACTGAATTTGTTTTGAGAAAAGAAATATTTGTTGGATAAATAGAGAAAACTTTATTTATTTGTAATAATTTGTGAGTGAAATTATGTCAACTGAAAGTGGTAGTCAAGAAATGGTCTTCAAGACACAAGACGTGTTCACCAGCACAATGGCAGTTGAAGTCCCAAATGCAGCTACTATGAGAAGAGCTAGTTTTTTGTATGTGATACAAATAATTAACTTCCTAAAAAAAAAGGAGAAAGAATTAATGTTTGAGAAAAAATAATTGTAATTCTAAATCTTTTTAAAGTCATTGTTTGTAAACGATTGTGGCTATTGATAGCCGTAGCCAAGAATTTTTGAACCTCAGGATATACTGTCGAGTATCCTCAATTTCAATTTTTTTTTTCTTTTTTACACAGACGACCCTTATTATAATTAATTTACACATTATAAAAATGGGAAAATTGTACCTTAACAGTATATAATTCGAATTTATGCTTACGATTGTGGCTATCGGAGAAGATAGTCACGTTCCATGTTAAATGTTAGGCAGGCACTTTGGTATCCTAGCAACACTATGGGACCCGGATGCACTTTTTAACAAAGGAGATAGCTTTTATCAGGAATCCCAAAACTCAGATAAATAAAAAAAAATAAAAGGAATTAAATTTTTTTGAGTAACTGTATTAATCCCCAATCCTCCTACCAATTGAGGTAGATGTGGCCATCAAAGTGTATTCCAGACATGGGCCTGTAGCCGTCTCAAGTATGAGGTACCAGTCACTGGGTCTACATAGGCTAACAGCCGTGAAGCAGGTCGAGGGCATGGGCCTAGAGCCGCCTTTAGCTTCATGTACTAGCTTCTAGTCTATAGGGGCTAAGTTGAGAACAGTACCGATAAAAAAAAAACTTTTTTTTATGGGGAGAGTAGAACTTTGAAACCTTACGTTCGAGCTAGAGCGTATTTAATTTAAATTATGAGTTTATGACTTTAGGGGGAGTAGACTTCTAACTTTACTCGAGGAAATTTTTGTGTTTATAAGTAAGGAAAATGGTAAATGTCGAACCCGCTACATAAAAATATATTTGGTGGTAAGAGAGGGTCAACTCACGTAGCATCTCTTGAGGCCATTAAATTAACATTAGAGAATACATACCTTGAGACATTTACAGTATAGCCTTTCTGACATTACACGAATTGCATCTCGTATAGGATGAGGTTCAAACTCAAGGGCGTTATAAAAGAAATATAATTTGTAAACCTTAGCTTTAAACATAAGGATTTCAAGTAAGAATAAAATGATCAGTTACAAAGCAACTTGGAATAGTCCAATACGAGGATTATTTATTATAGCTGTAAGAAGCACATAAGACTACAGGGTCGCCTGATGAGATGGCTAGGGTCAAATGTGCTCAACAGCAGCACTTATATGCCTCGGAAGGCTACACAATTTTTTTTTTTAACAAACACTAATACCCCATAAACAAACACATTGCGTCGGAAAGGGAGTGTTGACGTTTACCAACAGTGATATTAGTAAACTTCTTAATGAGGTTCCCCTCATTCCTTAAAAAAAAAAAAATATTTTAGAGTAGTCATCTCTAACAAAAAAAGAAAGCTTTTATTGCTTAGTCAAAAAAAATGAATTGAAACAACACTTTCTCTGAAGAGAAACAAATTTTATTACATTCATTCAAAAAAAAGAAAAACTTGGCACTTTTACAAACAAGTTTATTTTGGCTTTTACAAACAATGTTAAGAGAGACCCTTTATTTTTCGAGTTCTTTTACAGGGATTCAATCATAAATAATACAGATGAACTGAATAAACAAATACATAAAGTAAACGATAATATAGAAGTATATGATAATACAAAATTGATTTTTACACGGTTATGAGAAATTTTATTTTGCAATTTTTTTCAAGTAACTTTTGAGAGAGATACCCCCTTTATTTTTTGAGTCTCTGAGAGAGATACAAAGATCAACAAGAATATACAAATTAGGCAAAGGGAGCCCTTTATTTTTTGGGCCCCCCTGACAAAAATAAATGTACACAAAGTTACAAGTTTTAATTGGGGTACTTCACTAAAACAAACAGCACCAATATAACTGTAAATACAAAAAAAAGGAAGAATTGTAAATAGGAATTTTCAGGATAAGGAATATAAATACACAAATGGTTAATGCAATTTTGTTGAGATATCATTACAAAAAGTTACAAAGTAGCCTAATTTATATATATAAACATTTGGTTATTGTTAGAGTAACTTGTTAAAGAAATTGGTGGACCCCTCCCCAGGACTTCTCAACTTAGCTAGAGGAGGGAGTTATGTCATTTGCTAGCTAAAAGAGCAGTAAATCACAGAATAAAACTCCCCATTTTATTCCTATACCACCTCATTTTTTCAGCAAGTTATCAGTATTAATTATTGTATATTATTTGGTTGAAAATATTTATTTTGATTTTTTAATATATGTTATATGTTCTCTACAAACCCCCCTCCCAATACTAGCCCTCCCTGAGTATGGCCAACACTATAGTCTACTTGAGAATAATTCATAGAATGAACTTTCAGTAAGAAAATTGGAACTTTTCCCCTTCCAAATTGCAACATTTCACAAGATTTGGACTATTTATTTAATTTGTTATGATTTTACAAAAGCCACAAATGAAGCTTTGCATCGTTTCCTTGTTGCTAGGGAGATTTGAACTGCTTGGTTACTAGAGGGAGCTACTGTACAGATTACATCATTGGAATTAACGTAATAACAGCTGACAAGGGATGGCGTCCTATCGGGCAAAATTCAACAGCACTTTGACGCCCTTGACTACTTGCCAGTATAAGACCTTGAGCAGAGCGAATATTCGAGAGATGGGACCTGAATTTTGATGGCTGACAGAAGCTAAGCTCCTGCAACCAAGGAGTTCGAACACTAGACCGGACACTGACTAAGTAGCCTTCTTTAGACAACCAATGAAAAGACCTACTGAAGTTCAGCCGAAAGCATTCTCATTTTACCCATGTAAAATTATCTGCTGAAATCTACCAAAGTTATTACTAATAAAATCTGCTCTTAGAATTCTACCTCCCTAGTAAGCATAATACTCTCCATGTTTACCTATTGCAGTTTATCCGCATATGTAGCAAGTGAATTTATATTTCTAGAATTTAATAGCTAGCTTATGAACTTTGAACTTTTAGACTTTCTGAAATTATTTCCTTTCCAAACCAGTTGTTGGTCCTATTCCAATTTCTCGTCCTTTCTTCCCCTTTACCCAAATTCTATTCTATCATAATTTAACATAATACTGTAAGGGGTTATTTTCAATGTATCTAGCAGTAAAGTAACTTATTGTTATTTTGTTTTATCAAATCAAATGTGCATTTGCTAAAGAAGTTCTAGTTTGTGTGTGTGTGTGTGTAGGCCAAATACTGAAATGACATATCTTAATCTAATCTTTTTTTCAGATGTCTTTCAAGCGAGCGTGAGATAGGGGTTGTACCTGTTTCCTATTTATCTCTTGAATCCCTAGTAGGTCAGTCCGGGGTGGAATTTAGTAGGATTTAGTTAAGGCTACCCTTTTATTTCGTCTCATTGTGCTGATTACTTAGCCCCCCCCNCCCCGTAAGAGAAATAACCATCAATTGGCACAACATACCCTGTTTCAGTAAATATCATGTTTTCGTGGTAGTTATACCTGCAAAGAGCTTACATGTGGATATGATGTATCAGTAATTTCGGATCGGGTATTTACATGTAAGTGTAGGTCAAACTAGTAATGGAGGCCTGATATTTACTCGGTAATTTCTCCCGTGGAACATATCTCTCCGATCTGTGAAGCCAGGATGTATTAGGATCTTACGTGCCTCCCCACCGAGCCGAGGTTCTGGAGAAAATAGATATATTTCCCAGTTGGGGCTTAGAACTTAGTATTTGTGCTGGCCAGGGCATGAATACCTACACTAGATATAAGCGAGACTTAATTTCTAAGTTGCATAAGATTATGACCGTCATTTCCAAACCTTGGGGAGGATCGTTATGACTCATGCTAGTTAGGAATAAAGTCCCCATCTTAATAGATACCTTTAAAAATTGCTTTGATTGTTCAGTCTTCCATGCCAGTGCATGATCTGCGCCAGCCTTGGAGATTGCGGTCATAGTGACTTCTATTAATACCAGGCACAGACCCAAATTAAGCTTATCAAACCAAATGGTTTGTCTCGTGATAGAATGGAGTTAATAGGAGGGAGGGAGACTCCATGATGCGAACCATTTCCAGCCCGACGAAGCCTTGTTAGTCTAATATCTGACATACATATATATATACACACACACAGTTACAAATATTTTTTTGTCTTGATTGTATATAATCATTTAACTTTAGAAAAGAAAAGAAATATTTTTTTTAATTGACTAGAATTAAGTAAGTTGATCATTGTTATCTGCGCATTGAAGGCATTGAAGTCGCTCAACACAGGAAAAAGACTGTAGTAAGATAATTTTGATTTTTAAATTTTAGCTTATCCTTAAAAAATACTATCTTGCAATGTTTACTGATCCATTATGACTTTGAATAAGCATGTTAAAATTTCCAATTGTTTCCATTTTATCTGTTAATAAAATATGGTATAATCATAAAGAAAAGAAAGAAAAGAAAGATTTTTAATAGTGTAAAAACTCCCCTGAGTTATATTTTTATTTAGATGATAATATAAATATTTTTAATTGATTTTCTTTGACGATATTTTTAAAATAATGTAATTAGCGCCTCGACTGCAGCATTCTTAGCGGCGTTTTATTAATGAGGCTCACTTAAGACCTACTTTGTTTACATAATGACAAATTTTAACCTAAAGATTAAAGAGATTCTCTGAACAATGACAGCATCTATGATAAACTTTTAAAGCAAACATAACAATAGAGTAGTCTACCAGAGAATGTTTAAAGCAAGTTAACATTGTGGGGATAGGGAAATAAAAGCACAGTAATACTGAATGAAAATTTCATACTGTTTAAGTATTAAAAATAAAATATTGAATGTAATTTTGTTTACATTTGATTATTAGCAAAGATCGATATCTTTGTATTAAACAAATGTGCCATACTCGATTTCTATTAAAATGTGTTTTTCAAATGTTCATTTTTTCCTTTTCATGTCTCATAAGATCGGCACATTCTCAAATCTATAAAAAGAAAATTAACACTATTATTAGTGTAAAAGTTGACCGTAGATCATGATCATGTCCCCTAATAGAAATAAAATAGGTAGCCAAGCTTAAAAGTCGAAAGGGTGCCGGTGAGTTTAGAGCCTAACATTGGATCATGGGCCCTCCAAATTTAGGCAGGTGTGTGAGTGTTGGTGCCTGAGGCTTAAAAAGCTTAGCTACCGCTCTTTTCTTACGAGGATTGTGAATGGTTCTATGACCAATTCCTATTTTTCTAATTTAAATAAGGTCATGTGATCAGAGCCATGTCTTTTGTGTTCAGAATCATTTAAAAATATACAGTATATGCTGTATCAAAGTGACGATATTAGCACGTCATTCATCACATGTTAATGATGACATATCAAGCTGAAAATTTATGTGTGATGTCATACAAATATACTCTAATAGACACGAAGCTCGAGGTCGTAAGTCCTCGGGGGTGGGTGGGGCATCCCAGCAAAAAAAAACATTCGAAGAAATATTACAAGTATTAAGGGCATTGTTCTGCACACGTAATGACATCAAAGATAGATGAAACTCGGTGAATGTGATGTCATACAATACTACTACACAAATCCCGAAGTTTGAGGTCGTAAGTGTTTGGGGGTGGGCAGGGCACATGACCAAAATGGGAAAATATTCAATCAAAAAATGTTCTAAGTCGATGGGGCATCATTCTGCACAGGTCTACGACATCACACCTTACTCAGAATTCATTCCTGAACACATCCCCATCGAAAAATAAAAAAAATTTTCGACCGCCATCTTGGACTTTCCAAAAAATGTCCCAAAATGCATCAGTAACACCCAAAAAGCATTCTGGGTACTCTGGTACGATGATTTCCAAAGTTTTCCTTTGGCAAACCTGGAAATGACATCACAATAAGAAATATATGCTAATTAGGGGGCTACCCCCAAACCCAAAACTTTGTGAATCATCGGAAAACTTTGAAATTGGTCGGAAATGTTCGGAAATCTTTGGAAATGTTCGGCAATTTCCGTGATGACATCATAATTGGCTACACACATATGCAAATTAGCTCAAATATTCTAATTCTATGCAAATGATATGCAATGAGCCAAGCCCCTCACGGAAATGGTCGAATATGACGTCACCCATTTTCAAATTAGGTAACAATTATGCTAATTCTATGTAAATGAGCCATTTTGGTCATGTGACATGAATGCTGCAATCTGATTGGTTTGGAATGAACCCACTATTTTTAACTACTTACTACTGAACACACACACACCAAATTAAACAAAAAAAACAGAAAATACAAACACAATAAAACAAAACAAATATATAGTAGGACAACTCTAGGGACTAGTGTTATGTAAATGTTATGAAAAGGCTTACCTTTATTCCAGCACCGCGACACTTGCTGACTGCATCGGGTACAGCAGCTCTGGGAGGATCAATCATTGACATCAAGCCAACAAAACGAAGCCCAATTATAGGAAAATTGACATTTTCTGTATCAAAAGGAAATCCAGGTGGAAATTCACTTTCAGGCAACAAATAATCACAGAAACCTGATAGAAGTGTAAAAACTCAAATATTACTCATAATGGTAATGAATTAATCTACATTATTTACCATTAAGCAAAAGAAGGTATTTTCTTTAATGATTACTTGAATTTTATTCTTGTGCTTTATTTTCTATTTAACTCAAATTTTTTAAATTTTCCTTTTAATTGCATTTTTTTACTCTTAAATAAGAATCAGTCTTCTATTTTTGCAATTCTATCTTATTCTTGAATTGCATGTGTAATGTTGTGTATCATTCATATTTTAATATAACCTTAACAAAGTCTGATTACCAAACATGTTATTTAATATAGACAAAACACAGTAATAACAAAATTAACAGGGAAAAAATATAAGTTATGTGTAATGAGTGAATCTAAACAATAAACTCACTATAATAACTCATGATCTATGAGTCAAGAACATATATCTCAAGACTAAGCAAACGTGAGGCTTAGCGTCTTTTCCTCTAGGACTTGCCACATATGCACAGCACAATCCACTCTGTACCCATGTAAATCTTTTAATAAATGTTTATTTCATCTAAGTGTGAGTATATGATCCTTGTTATATTACTTATACAAATATTTAGTGTAGTGACCCTAGATTTAGGCAATATAGGCCCTAGTGGGGTATTATAGTATGGGTGAGGTTTTCATTTAGTCATTCCCATCACTGTTTCTAAGCCAATATCTTCTCAAAATCTTCCCCTCAAAAGAATCAACAATTCTCGATCATCTCATATCAAGATCCCAGTCTCAAAGAAACAAATTTGATCTTTTGTTTTTATTTAATTTCATTCTTTTCTTTAAATTAGTAAAATAATCACCAAAACAAATTTTCATTGGCTGAAAATAGGTAGAAATGGATGACTGAGCATTTAGTCATTTGAGGTTTTTAACTAATTGGTCACATGTTGACACCTTTGGTCATGTAATTGATCAAAGGAACTGCTATCCACACACCCTTTTCATATGCCAATGATGATGATAAAAGCTTTATTTGGGTCAATCTCAAGGAGATTTCATCCTTTTTATCTAGAAGCCATTAGTTCTGCTTGGTTATTTGATAAATTAAGATCACAAGCTAGGGCATTTTGATCCTTTTGTGTTATATGAAATAGGGATTAATTAATTAAATGTTGTCTTGCTGAGCCTCAACATCCTGATGGTCAACTGATTCATCTTCATCAAGGGTTTAATTCTCTGGTGGTTTTGCTATTGGCAGCTTGTCACTATGGTGAACAGGTCTTATTTCTGATGGCTGGTTTGGATGCTTCTCAGTATGTTTTGATTTTGCTGAGATACCTGTAATGTTTGTTAAACAAAAATAGCAATCTGACAAAATCTTTTGGTTCTCTCCAAACCATTGGTACTGCAAACGACATGGCAATATGCCTTTAACCAGGCAGTTAGCAACCTTACACAACTAATACAACAGATATGTGGGACCCATTATTTATCCTGGTCATCAATTTTACATCCAAAACATTGTTCATATAACTTCTTAACCATTACAGTAAATTTTTTTTGGGGGGATTTAAAAGTAAGTTTTCCACATATAGGCCTATAGCAAAAATTGTTTGGATGATTGACATTGCAAAAATTAAAACACTGAGAAAAACAAATAATAATTCTATAAATATTGTATATCGCTTCACTAAATCAAATGATGTTCACTGTACAAGAACACAGCACAACAGACAATGGTTGGTCTAAGTTAATGATAATACAGTGCTTGCATGGACATGTTTCAGCCTATTCTTTCTTGAAGCAGATAGCTATGAATATACCCAGCATGCTTAAACATGAATCACATAAACTATTTATTGTGATTATAATAAGTATAAGTGGATAAACCTATTCAAAATCAATATTTACCAGATATATTGCATTCTTTATATTAACACAAATGTTAGTTTAATATATTATAAGTTAGAATACTTATTCCAAAAACTGTGGGGGATAGAGAAATTCTGATTCCATATTTGAACACAGCACTAAAAAATACATAGAAAACACCTAATACAAGTATTGTGATAAAATCTTTGTATATCAGTGTACAATAGAACACAATATGTTGTTC
Source organism: Euperipatoides rowelli (assembly GCA_003024985.2). Taxonomy (NCBI): domain Eukaryota; kingdom Metazoa; phylum Onychophora; class Udeonychophora; order Euonychophora; family Peripatopsidae; genus Euperipatoides; species Euperipatoides rowelli. The sequence goes on along the minus strand of PXIH01S0005509.1, from coordinate 3,365 downwards.
AGTTAGAATTATATTCAAATATGGGTTGTAATGTCCTGGAAGGATTGTCTGAAATGGTAATAGAAGTGGAATATTTAAAAATAGGCTGGATATGTATAAAGGCTTGGATATTGTTTAAGAATATAGCAGATTTGTATATTTCTGGATTTATATTTAGTTTAACCATGAAATACATGTATTAAAAATATAAAAAAAATAACATGTTGTATAAAAGAGAATATTAGTACCTAATACTCGTTCTCCTATACTTCCTAAAGCTAGATATGCAGAATTAAATTCAGCTTTTAAATCCTCGTCTAATGGGACATCATTACCATCAATCATTATACTTGAACAACAGTCTAGAATTTTTTCTGGAGCACCCTTCATAACTAAAAGGTATCTTGGATCCACACTACTTTGAGTTTCGTGAATAGATACCTAGAAAATGTGATACATTTGTTAACATTTCAATGGATTTTAATATAAATTCTTAGACTATAAGAAAGATATAAATGTCAACTCAATAATATATAAAACCAATTTTATTTGTGGCTAATTATTTTAATTTTATTACATTAATTCAGTTTTTTATTGAATTTTAGTGATATGGCACAAAAAAAAACATTTTATAGGACACAAAGGAAAGTGCTATTTAGGCACAGGTGTGTATGTGTTTGGTGATAATTTGTACGTTTATCATCAGTAAAGGTTCAATTTCAAACCATACATCGTAGAAGATCATGTAGGGTGTCATTTTAAAAAAACTGATCAGGTATATTACAATGACATTTGGATAATGAATAACAACATCATTAATTTGGGGTACCAAGTTTAGAATTTGAGCCAGAAGTTGTAGAAGCTATGAATTACCTAAAATTGATGCTACAAATGAGAAGAATATTGTCATAATTTTTTACACTTCTATCTTGTATAATTTTAAAATTATCTTTTTGGGCGTGAAATATAAAATATTGGACAGACCATCCATATTGTAGGAGTAGATACTGTAGATGTAATTATTTTGTGCAAGAATATATCTTTTTTTTTAAATATATATATATATTTTGCCTTAAGGCGGAAACAAACATTTTATTTACAATTAGATAAACCAATGCAGAGCATCTGCACCCTAGGATGTTAAATGATGGCAGTTAATATTTCTCCTCGCTCCTCCCATTTTTCCCCTCCCTTCATTGGTTTAAAAGTGAAAAAAATTCAAAAAGTTAAAATCCAATGCTAATATTAGCTTGAGTTATTGAATTTTAGTTAAAATTTTATTTGTCAATCTCTGATTGACAAATCACAGAACAAATCTCACGATTTTTTCCTATATTCTAGTTTAATTTACTCAACAAAACTTGTAGTATAACTTTTGGGAATTTCCTTATTTATTTATTGTATATTTTCTTTCTTTATTTATTTTGTACATTTATTGTTAATCTACAATCTTTTTCTAATCTTTCTCCATTTTGGTCCACCCCTGGGCTAAGCCACACCAAACATAGCCAACCAGCATCCCTTCACCCTGAAAATAAATAAAAGAATTTTTAAATCATGGAAATTATCAATTTATAGCAAATTATTATAAAGAAAAGTAATAAAACTGCATAATGAATCTGGGAGATGGAATATTCACAATGATTGTCATGGTTACACAACTTCAGCTAATTTTAATCTTTATCTTCGAAAAATAAGTTATTATTTCTCTCACATGGTGGAGCCATCATCTTTAAGATTTGCATGCAAGCAGATAACAGACATTAGCGACCTATCAAAGCAAAATCAATAATACAAAAATGCTAATGACAACAATCGAGTATAAAATGTAATGCAGAGATCTACTCGAGAGAGAATTAGCTAGAATCTTAAAGAGCATAGAACGACAAAGATTAGGAAGAATTGGTAGCTGAGAAGATAATGTGGGGATCCCGAATCTCTAAAAAGGAATGCCCCTTTTTATAATCGGACAAGTGGAATGGGCAGTCTTTCTACCATCTCTAGCATTCAAAAGTGAACCAATAATTTGCAGCATCTATCCAGAACTCGGACCTTTCAATAATATCTTCGCCATAACAGTCATCAAGCAGTGTAAACTTAGTTCAACCACCTTTTGGCTGAGAAGTACCCAACATCGATGTCAACCTCCAGTAGGCTAAGCCTTCCTGTTGCAGTAAGCATTTACCCCCAGAGACATTTTCTGTTAAAGACTTTGATTTTCGTTTCACCCATAGTCCCCACCCCTTTGGCTTTGCCCTTACTGCCCTTCCCTCTCTTTTTTATTCTTTTTGCAGTGTATTTTGGCCAATTAGTAATTGTAATAATTAAGGGTAATTCTGTAAACTTCTTTGGGAATGGATTTTATTGTTAATTACTATTATATGCAAATAAATATGTTTGTTTGCTAAGCAGTTCTGTGTCAGTGTGTGTAGCTTTAAATACTGAAATGACTTGTCCAACTAATAATTCTTTTTCAGATAGCCATCTCAGCGATTGCGAGACAGGGGTAGTACCTGCTTGTTTCTATCAGGGCAGGGATAAAAAAGGGATACTCCCCTTTATCCTCTTTAGCCCCCAGTCGGACGGCCCGGGCTGTTATTTCATTAGGTTTAGTTATTAGCTTTCCCTTTTCTTGTTTTTTGTGCTGATTTATTATCGCCAATAAGAGTTTTGAATCACAAATTGGCACAATTTGACCTCTTTTCTGTTTATATTATATCTTGGGGAGAGCCTTTATTTATTTCAAGCCTACACGTCAATGTATTAAATTAGTACTTTCTAATTTATACTAGTGGCATGTAAGTATAAATAAAGACTAGTTTTGAGGATACGCTTGGTGATTTACCCCGGAACTTATTTCTCCGATCTATAGCAATTCATATGTGGATACTTGCATGCCATTTGAGCACGTAGTCCCCTGCATATGAGTTGTGGAGATAATAGAAATATTTTCCCAGTTAGATATCATATTTGTGATTTAAAGAGGTAGCGGTATGCTTGAACACGAATGCACTGCATAAATTATAAATATGATCATTAGTTGCCCAGTTTCTACACGTCATACAACTATAAATATAATGTACTTATCAGCAATGATGGGTAATATAGAGTTATGGGGTATGATATTAGAACTAAGATCCCCCATCCTAGTAGGTGTATTCGATATCTAATATAACTATGAACTCTCCCACATTGGTGCCTTATCGTGTCTTTTTCGGAGATAAATAATTATATAGATAAAAGAATAGATCAAACTTGGATGTAAATTAGTTTATCTAAATACATAATCTTCCTCGGGATAGAATAGAGCAAATTAGGGGGGAGGGAAGCTCTATGAGGAAGGTTATGACAGCCCGGTGAAGCCTTACCACTTTGGTATTTGACAG
>PXIH01S0005501.1:32964-44869 GCA_003024985.2 Euperipatoides rowelli | reverse complement strand
TGTTCATTTAAAAAAAGAAAAGGAAATTTCATTTGTTTTCTTTTTTAATTTAATACAAACATTCATTTGCTTGTTTCTAAGCAGTAATGGAGTGGCCCAAGTGTAGACTAATATCATTTTTTTTTTAAAATATTTAACTAAATACTGGTACTTTATATACAAAAATAAAAATAACAGAAAAGTATAAGAACAAAAACAAGGAAATTCAAATCAATAATCAAAATTACAAAATTTGTCCATAATTTATTATTTCAGACAATTAGCTTCTTTTAGAATTTACACCACCCCACACCACTAAGGGAATCGACCTCGAAATGACCCCCTACAAACATTTTTAACCCCCCCCCCCCTGTGAAATTTTTGAAAGAGTATATCATGGATAGATTTTCACTGGCAAAGTAGATCTTATGTAAAAACTAGCATAATTACCCGGCGTTGCTTGGCCATTTTAAAACATCTCCCCCTCCGGCGTTTCGCCGGGTGTCCATTACCCATCATTACCCAGCCATTTTAATGCCACCCTCCCTTAATCCCAATCTCCCTCCCTTAATTCAGCCCTGTCCCGTTGCCCGGTGGTCCATTCCCCATCGTGGCCTAGCCATTTTAGAACATCTACCCGGTATCCATTACCACCACCCTCCCTTAATCCCACCCTTAATTCAACCCTGTCTCATTGCCCAGTCGTCCATTCCCCATCGTTGCCTGGCCATTTTTATAACATCTCCCCGGCTTTGCCTGGGTGTCCATTATCCGTCGTTGCCACGGCATTTCCTTGCCCCCTCCCCCCAACCCGGTATTTTTCCTTAAAAATTACTTTAAAGTTGAAAATTTTAAAGATTTCCAAACACGGTAAAATGACGAAAAGCTTCCCCCATCTCCCTCCCTTAATTCAACCCTGTCCCGTTGCCCGGTGGTCCATTCCCCGTTGTTGCCCGCCAATTTAGAACATCTCCCCGGCGTTGCCCCGGTGTCCATTACCCGTCGTTGCCACAGCATTTCACTCCCTCCCCCCACCCACCGTTTTTTCCCCTTAAAAATTACTTTAAAGTTGAAAATTTTAAAGATTTCCAAACACGGTAAAATGACAAAACCTTCCAATACGTTTCCTATGTAAAAGTTGCATACATTTATCACCAGAGGCGCCCTAGTCATTTTAAGAGTTTTTAATTAATTAAAAATCAACCGTAATTAAATTTTGCGTTTTCAGATTTTTATGGTCAGTTTGAGTTCCTAAACTATCATCGTACCAAATATGAGCTTTCTAGCACTTCTAGAAGTTGGTTAGAATTATTGGATACAAACATACAGTACATATAAATTTTGTCTTTTATACAGTATATTAAGATTAGCTGACACCCCTGGTATAAGGTGTCAAATAAAATTGGCTCTAATAAAAAATAAAATGATTTTTTTTGTGGGGGGATGGGGAGAGAGAGAATTGACTTGATAATTATTTTTAAATGATTTAGAATTTATTTTGAAATTGGTCTTTTTTTTTTTAAATTTATTAAAATATTTATTAAATACATGCTATGGAGGGGAGTAGTTCTGGAAAGTGCAAATCAAAAAAAGGGGGGAGAGGAGGGAGATGAGATAAACATCAAAGGATTTTAATTGAGACAATTTGTGTTGCTAAAATGTCAGTCAATAATAATAAGTGAATTGAATTTTATTCATCATTTGTTTTTATACAATATTGCATTTTATTATATTTTTAGTTTTTTTTTTAAATCACTAAATATATAAAACTTGAAGTACTAACAGAATGATAAAAAAGAAAAAGTCAATGTTTTACAAAAAAAAATAAAAAATAAAGAGTCAATAATAATATTTATTGTTTTAATAAATAATCAATGTAGAGAACAAAAAAATTCAGGCAAAGCTATAGTCAGTAGTGATTCCAATTCAGAAACAAAAACTTAATAGTGGTATTACGGAATTCTTGTTTTCAAAACCAGGATACCAGTATTAATGCCTATAGCTCCAAAAGAAACAAATTTTCAAATATAATTTGCAGAATGTGTAAGAAAAATGGCCATTCAGAAAATGTGTTACCGTATATAATTAGACAAAATAAATTGAAATGCTAGACAAATAGAAAAAAAAGATATATACTGTATACCGTAAATATAATTGATTTTAATACTATAAAATTTTGAAAATTTAAGCAAAAATAAAAATCTTGACATAATACTTAAATAGCATTAATCTGGGTTTAAATTATTTAAAAAGAAACAAAGTAATTATCTTACTATTCCCTAGTATAAGCGGGAGTGTTCAAACAGATACAATAGATTTAAAAAAGGGAAATATATACAGTAGCCTAACATATAATAATAATAGTAACAGTAACTTTTAATAATAATTATTATTGCAATAATTATACAATTTATTCAAGAAGTAATTCGCTATAATATAAGTATTAGTATTAATGATAGTACTGTCAATCAAAGGTCACATGAGAAAAAAAGATCTTCCAATCAAGATTCTGGTTTTAACAAAGTGTGGCCATAGATTAAACTTCTGTAGATTCTTAATCGCTATAAATTTAATAGTAATAAGAGTCAAACAAATTATGAATATAGTCAACAACTAGTAAATCAAACTATTAATCAGAATAAATACACAGGACTCTTGGATGGGTTAACTGACGAACTTAGCGATTTTGCTGATATTAGCAATATGGTAGATGCTCATATGGTGGTCACCATAACCCCGATAATATCTCAAACATTAAATGTAATCCAAATAGTTGCACAATTAATCAAGTTAAAAATATAGCCAATTCTAATAATCAATTTTCATCAACATTGTCTGTAGAGTTTTTCTACTAATACTGAAATACCACTATTTTCTTATTATTATTATGAATCCGAAATACCGATAAAATATAACGGGGATCCCGGTATTGGAATGACTAATAATAAATGAGGATAAATACTGTATACTTAACATGGAAGCAGGAAAGAAGTACTTATTTTCTCTCAATCACTTGTTAATAAAATTAACTAATAGTCAGTGTTTTTTTTTTTTTAATTAACAGATTTTCTCTCCTTTTTACTAAGGGATTTTTAATAAAAAGCTTTTTTTAAAGTTCTTTGTACATTAATGTACTGTATGTTTGCTAGCCTAAAATAAATTTATTTTTATCTTTATATAGTACTGCAACGTCAAGATAATTAAAGAAAGAGCAAGCACGGCTTCAATGAATACTAGCAAATAAGCCCGTTACACGGCGTCAAACTTATTTTTTTTTGTTTAAGCCCTTTTTATGTAGGAGAAAACACCACTTAAAGTTTCTAAAAATAGTTCCTGTGCCGATCTTTTAGACCTGTAAAAAAAAAAAAAAAAAAGTTTTGAATAAGCCATTAGATGGCGCTGTTACAGGCTTCGGAACATGATCCTATTCCAATTAAGATATGATGGTAGTGCATGTAGGTATGTGGGAGATACACTTTGTAATGCATGCTTTTCAGAAGAGCATAAACATCACAGAGCAAAAAGAAAACACCGCACATTGGTGAGGGGAATGTTCCCAGATGCAGTGCGTGGGAGGGGGAAAATTTTGACTTAATGTAATGATAGTTTCAAATAAAAATGTTTTAAATTAAAAATAAAAAAAAATCATATTGATTCTGCAATAATATTTATCAGTCTATTATATTATAATTATTCAACATTTGAAATCTCTATGGTGTTCAGTGGCCATATGGGCCCTCTTAAATTCCAGGCCATAGACTATGGCCTTGTTGGCATAGGCCATAATCCACCCCTGCACATTGCACATGTATGAGAAGCGGTATGAACCTAGCATTACACTCAGCGCAAGCAGATCACATAAATGCAAGGTGTAAAAGGTAAATCATTGTGACAGTGGTGAGTATAAAAAGAAAAAATTATATCCATGTGTACGTGTGTCAGTTTAGTTTACTTAATTTAGTTAGACCATCTGGTCTTGTTTACTTACAAAGTAAAAAAGTGAATAAACAAATATAAATTTCAAATATAATAATTTTAAAAGTCATACAATTTCAATTTGAAATTCTATAATGAACTTATGTTTCTTAGTGTTTAAACTCAAGTTGTAATCAATAAATATTATCAAATATTGTAAATGGAAAAAAAAAAACTTAAATTGATAACACAATTGTTTTTAAATGACTTATTTTTCATATTAGCTTGATTGTGCATTACCAATCACTAATAATGAATTCTACATTGATTGAACTTACCTTTTTTAAAATAAATATTATAAAACACTTTAAGACTGTAATAGTTGGTAAAAACGGGCAAAACAAAGTTCCCAGCCTAAAATAAAGAAAAACAAGGTTTAAAAAAATATAAAACATCAACTTATCAAACAATGAACGTAAAACAAATATAATAAAAAATGTGTAAAAAAAAAGTATTTTCTACAAATTAGAAATATATCTGAGTTTTATTTGGGCTACAATGAACATATATTTATATATAATACTGTACATTTAGTTATCACTTCAGAAAGGCCTTATGAAAATATCACCGGTTTTCTTTGAATCACCATTAGTTTCAGAAATTGCAGCTTCTTTTTTGAACGAGAAGCTTGAGAAAAGGGAGAAGAAATTAAAAAATATACATATATTAATGATTAATATTTTTTAACCCTCCCCCCTCCCCTGTGAAAAAATAGTGTTGGGAGGTCGATCTAAGGCTAATTTAACAATTAGGGTTCTCGGCTGGAAAAGTTTGCACACTACAGCTTTATAGGACTAAAAAGACAACTTGGAAGTAAACAAAAAGTATGCCTGAAAAGATTATTCAACACTGTCTGCATTGGACATTACTGCCAAGAAAAAGTAAATAATGCTGCCAGAATAAGTCGTCCCTCCTTCAATGAAGTCAAANAAAAAAAAAAAAAAAAAAAATATATATAACTTTTTGTAAGAGAGAGTAATACAATTGAGTAAGTTATTTGTGCACAAATTTCATAACTTTAACTATGGTTAAAAATTTGTATGAGATAAACATCAATCCTTGTTTTTAGAGGGAAAGGCGACCACTTTCTATATTAATATTAGGGACATTGAACCCTACTGTTTTATGCCCACCTTTTTTTTTTTCCTTTGCGAATGCAAGAAATATTGTGTCAATATGAATTGTTTTTATCCGCTGGGCGAGGGATAACGGTATTCACATAGTAATCCTTAATGGTTTTTTTGACGATCCTATACACTCCGGACAGTCCCTTCGAAAAGATCCATGGTATGCACAATCTGTATTATTTGAATTATTTACATTTTTTTTATTTCTTTTAAAATAATGGCCCCTGTATTTACTTTTATTGGTTTTTGTATGCTCTTGCTCCCCAGGGTTATTTTGTATATCATTTAGTTGTTTAATAAACATATGATTAAAGTCTGTCAATATGTACATTTCTGAATTTCTAGGTTAGCTATGTTACTGACTTGATAGAGGTTTTGGAAACTATCCTATATGGAGCTTTATATCTGGATTTTAATTTTCTAATACAAGTAAGATTTTTTTATAGCACCAATACAGTAATAATGTACCAGGCAAGTACAATATTTATTGGAAACTGGTAACAAAAGAAAACATCTGCACTACCAGCGAATAGAAGTGCCAGAAACTTCATCTTAGTAGCTTCCTCAAAAAATGAACTGTGGGGATGCGAGGGTTAAAGTTGTCCCTGGTTCTAGTTTTCAAAAGGTATAATGTCTAATCTAGCTTTGTCTATTTTTTAAGCAACAAGGATAAAAAGAGTAAAAAAAAAACTAACTATTTAAAAATTAAGGAAAATTGTTAAAGCACACTGCCTCAACTCCCTTAAGCTTGTACATTTTTTTTTTACTTGCTATCCAAATCTGAAATAATGTTTGCATTAAATTTTTTTCTAATTTTGGCCAAAAGAGTGCACTTTTCACCATTATCATTCATAAGATGTGAAAATCATATACAGTATGTCATATTTGATTGAAATCGGAAAAATAATTTAGCAATTATTGTGAAAAGAAACATGCATACATATAGTCCTGGTTTTAAATGTATAACGGGCTTATGCTTCATGTTAAAATCTCTTTTAAAATTTATATTTTTCAAATATTTAAAGTAAAAATTAAAAAATAAAAATTTACAATAATTTTAATTAATTATCTTACCAGCAGAGGCACTGAGTATAAACTACATCTAAGACATGATTAGGCACAATAAACTCTGGTAATCCAATCCGCTTTGTTAATTTGTTATCAAAGTTGGTAACAATTAATCTTTTAAAATTTATATTTTTCAAATATTTATAGTAAAAATTAAAAAATAAAAATTTACAATAATTTTAATTAATTATCTTACCAGCAGAGGCACTGAGTATAAACTACATCTAAGACATGATTAGGCACAATAAACTCTGGTAATCCAATCCGCTTTGTTAATTTGTTATCAAAGTTGGTAACAATTAATCTTAAAATTAATAAACAGTTATATAATTAATAAAAGTCAAAATGAATCATCATAGCAAAAAGATTGAAACATTATTATTACTGTATAATTTACTGTGTATATTATCTATTGTAAAAAATTGATATATTACCTTAGGTTTTACTCTAATAAAATAAATATTTTACAATATGTGCATTATTTTTGTTGGTTGGTGTTTTTTCCCCTCATATTACCTAAACTTGCTATCAAGAAATTCAGATTACAACTATTAAAATGTCTTGATTATTATATAAAAAGCATTAAGGAACTAATTAAATAGTGGTATTAAAGTTTATTGCTTATATAATATAATGGAGTATATTTATAAAAGCATTATTTTATTATTGTTGGTATTAGTTTGTGTATTGGGGAAGAATTAACTTTAGTTTTTGATATGTTCATTTTTTTCACTCATCTCTTGTTAATTGTTGGCAAGGGCTGGGTGAATGTACAGGTAGCTAATTATCTAGTTTATAAAGTTGTCGTAAACAAGTCTACTTCCTTGAATGCGTGGGCTATAACTAATGCTAATTATTCATTTTAATGTAATTTGAATACATGTTCCGTTTCTGCCATATAGATTATTGAAAATTTAATTCTTTGTCACTACTTGCAGGGGTCGCTCTTGCCCAAATGACAGATAATTATTTTGTTTTGTTTCCTTACTGTTAACTGGCAGGAGCCAGCCCTTCACGTTTGACCTCCAATTGGAGCTTTACTTTGTATTATGCTGTTGGTCAACAAGCCATTGACTAGTTTGTATCCAGATATTTATTTACAACGTAAAAATAAAAAGAACAGATTTAAAGACAATCCTGTGTTGTTGGGGTTTCCTGATACTTTCCAGTTATTTCTTCCTTTCCACTCAACAACCAGTACATATTGATATATTTTTTTGTATTACAACTCATAGTAAACTTATCCTCATGGATTAGTAAAAAAAACAAGCAACTGATTGGTTAATGGTTAAGCTGAAAGAGTCAAGTAAAATTGACCAAGCAGGTTTATTTCACTTCTTGATTATCATTAGGGTTGGGGCTTAGTATTTATAACTTAGGAGTTAAAGTTAATACTGTAAATAAAAAAATAAGGCTGTAGATCCATTTAGTCATGTGCACCATCAAACACGATAGGTTGTTTGGGGAGTAATCCATGCAGATAACTTTGCTCGCTAGCTCGTAGCAAATAATTTCTATTTATTTATTAATTTCATAATTATGTACAAGACTAGATTATAAAAGTTAAAATTAATAGCATTTACAGTAAATAGTAAGCAAATTTTAATTTTAAAATTCTTTAGCATCTGTTTATTATAATGATAATTTTGCTCAATTTTATACAGTTTGCATCAATTCACAGAAAATGAAATTGGGATGGGCATAAATAAGAATAGGGTGGCAATTTGGTACTTTCATTGCAAAAAAAAATACTTGTTAGCTAATGTGCAAGTCCAATGTTAAAATTTTCACAGCTCAGCACTGACTGTATGTGTAGCTTCCTTTACATCCACAAAGTTCTGCCCTTACTCCCAACATATGAAGATCACTTAGGGCTACTTTCTTAAAATAAAAGTTTTTCACCAGTTTCCAAATCACTATGGCTCAAATTTCAGTAGCCCAACTCTGTAGTATAACGGTATATGCCAACTTGCTTCCACAGCTGATGTAATGATTCCAGCCTGATATAATCATTTCCAGACCTCATTCGATAATAGCTAGCAACATCTTTAATAACTATCTTTTTAATAATGATATCCATTCATGTTTTATTTTTACTTGTAGCAATTTGTAGAACCAGTCAGTAAATCACCGATCTATCATAGTACACTTCAACAAGTTACTAAATAGCCTATTTAATTACAGAAATGGACAATTTTCTTTGATGGACTTTTCTCTTTAATTTTCATTCAGATATATTATTGCTAGCTTACAAGGAATGAATATATAAAGTTTTTTTTTTTTTTCCTGTTTATTATTTTTTATTGCTCTCTTTGCCAGATGTTTTTTTTATTTAGATTGAAATTTAGTCAAGTGTGAATACATGAATGTTTTTTTTTCAATCCGGGCCTGATTATTTTGGTGTAAAATAAGTTTTATATATTAAATAATTACCGTATTTGTCCATTTGTAATGAATTCTCTAAGTTCAGAGAAAAATTGGTACTGTTGTGGTATTGATATTCTTTTATATTAAGGAAAAGATTTTTATTTTTATTGAATAAAAAGTTGCTTACCATGGCAACTCTTAGCAACTAAACTCACCATTGTCTGGAGTGGTGAATGATTAATTCTCATAAAGAAAATTCTTCTTTGTTAATTTTGTATTAGAATTATGTTTTACTTTCATCTGCTATTTTTTTTTATTTCTTTAGGCCACACGAGCACCCTTGTAGGCAGCTGATCCGTCAAGCAGCTAAGAAGGTTCGTTTCACTAAATTGTTTAGCAATAACCAGGTATTCCTTTTGTCAGTAGGCTAAATTTTGTCAACTGTGCTTATTAATGTTTATTATTTATTTTTAAGCGATATATTTTTACTTTAGTAGGTGATTATGTAAGCGTTTTGTATAGAAATATATTCAGTAATCAATCTTATAGGATATTGGACTTTAATAGTGTAAATTGAAGCTCTCTGGTTGAGTGCTAGAATGAACCTCTGGGTTCATGGCCATTTTTAGCTAAGTAGAATTCTGGACCTTTGGCTACGCGTGCTATTAGCAGAAGGCAAATGAGATACCTTGGCGGTAAACATTATATAAAATTTGGTAATTAAATAGGGAAATCATTTTATCTACTTACAAAATTAGTTAGCTTAATAGAAATGACTTTTTTATGTATTTTATGATCGGCATTTGACCAGCTAACTGGCTGACAAAATGAGGCATATACAGTATATAGCCATATACATACAGTATATACTGTACAGAATGTATAATACTATTATATCCATTTTAACTAGTTTAAATACGTTCTTGCAATGAGACATGGAATACTAAAAACTCATTACAGAATTGAAGGGAAAACTACAGTATGTGATAAATACACAGCCTGTAACTACATGAGCCCCTGGAAATGTGCCTCAGTTTTGAAACAATTAGATTGAATTGTCAATGTCATGCATTGGAAAACTAAGCATCCACATAAAATAATTCATTATTTGTTAAAGAAAATTAAATATAACTATGAAGTCAAAAATGTTTTCACAATTATTATTAAAAAAATTATTTAAACTAATGAGTTATTCTACAAATTGTTTTCTTTATTTTTCATTTACAATTCAAAGATTAGTATAAAGGCAATATATTAATTCATCTATTTTTTTAAAAAAAAAAAAGATAGATAACCTTACTTGCGAGGAAAATCCAAAAGCAATATGGATCCGACCACAATCAAGAAATCCAATAACGTCAATTGGTAAATTTTTTGACCAACAAATGTTTCCCAACACTAAAATTTAAAAAAAAAAAAAAAAGTTATTATTATTTATATTTCTAGATTTTTATTAAATAATCTGATAACTAAAGTTTGGAATAGTAATGTTGAATAGAAATTTTATTTGATATTGGAATAGCAATAGTAAAGTTGATTTGGAAATATACTATATGAGAAAAGAATTAAGTAAGATGGAAATAATATTAAAAACTGAATTCAAGATTTGTTTGAACTGAAGAAAAATTATGTTGAGATTAAAACAATAAAACTAAATAAATTTTAACTAAGAATGGATTGGTAGAAATGAAAGAAAGATTTGATTGGGTTTTCCATATTAATAATGTATAGTATATGACTATATGAGATTGGAATAGTGTAACTGAATGGAAGAGTAGGTTATGATTGAATTAGTAACACTAATAAAAAGGTTTGACTGTATGCAGACTAATAACACTAGATAAAAGGTTTGGTTGACTCTAGAATAGTAACACTGTATAAAAAAGTTGTTTGAGGTTGAAATCATAGAATTGAATGAAAATTTTGGTTTAAACTGCGATAGTAGCATTAAATAAAAGGTTTGACTGAGACTGGTGGAATTAAAGCAATGAATAAAAAATTTGGATGTAATTGAAATAGTTATTAACAATGAATAAAAGTTTGGTGGTGATTGAAATGGTATCATTAATTAAAATGTCTAGCTAAGAATGGAATAATACCAATGACTAAAATATTTGGTTAAGATTAGAATANCTTCACTAATAAAATTTTATTATTATTTGGGATTGAAATAGCATTGCATAAAATTTTTAGCTGAGAGTAGAAAAAAAAGGTAGTGAATCAAATGTTAGGTTGAGACTGGAATAATAGTGTTCAATTCAAGGTTTTGTCATGATTAGAATAGTAATCTGACTCAAACCTTGTTTGAGACGGATGGCTAATAGTAGCTTTGAATAAAAAAATACGGTTAAGATCGGTATAATAGCCTAAATAAAAAGTTTGGTTGAGATTGGAATAGTAGCATGAATAAAAAATTTGATTAGATTGAAATAGTTACAGTGAATAAAATAGTTTGTTGAGGATGGACAAGTAACAGTGAATAAAAGATTTAGCTGATATTGAAATACTACACTGAATAAAAGTTTATGACATGGTAGTATTGAATGAAAGGTTGACATTGAAATAGCAACAATGAATACTTTGTCTTGGTTAAAACTGAAATACAGTATAAGAGCTGAAAAAATATGTTTAATATTGAAGTAGAAGCACACAATAAAAGGCTTGAATGAAATTTAAATAGTAGCACTGAATAAAGTACTTGGTTAGGATTGAAACAGTAGCAATAACTATTTGGTAGAAAATGAAATTTTAGCAGTGACTAAAAGGTTGTATTGAGATCATAATATAATTGAATAAAAAGCTGGTCGAGATTGGAACGATAACAGTAAATAAAAGGTTTGATTAAGACTGAAATAGAAAATTGAATAAAAAATTTGTTTGAGGTTGAAATATCACTGTTTGAATAAGCCTGCATTAAAAAAAAAACATTTAGATGAGATGAGAAAGTAGTACTGAAGAAAAAATACAGCTGAGATTGGAATAGCAATGTTTAAAAAAATATTTGGGTGAGATTAGTAGGCTATAGCAGCATTGAATAAAAAGTTAGGTTTAGATTGAAATAATTGCAATGAATAAAGGTTTTGAGATTGAAATAGTAAAGATATAGTTGAATTGAAATAGCATAAAAGTTTTGACTGAGATTGGAATAGTACCACATAATAAAAGATTTGGTTGAAATTGAAATTAGTAAGTATTGAACCAAAGGTTTTGTTGAAATTGGAATAGTAACACAGAATAAAAAATCCATACAAAAATTGAAATGTCTGTATAGAATAAAATGTTTGGTTGAGATTAGCAATGATGAGCATTAACCGAGTTAAAAAGTTAAAGTTAAGTTAAAAAGTTAAAATAATGGTTAATTTTTAACTTAACTAGTTAATAATTTATTT